>JAPSES010122066.1:0-16394 GCA_029822895.1 Maxillicosta whitleyi
TGAAATGATCAACACAGGCCTAGAGCGCCCTCTGGTGGTTTAGTGTGAAAATAACATGTGAAATGACATAATAATGTGTTAATAATTTCACACATAAGTCACACCAGAGTATAAGCCACACCCCTGGACAAACTATGAAAAAAACTGCCACTTATAGTCCGGAAAATATGGTATATAGCTTTTCTGATTTTTTTTATTTGTCTTTATTTTTGATTTTGCATTTCTTTTGCTTTGAGTGCTTTTGTATTTTGCTGTTGTAAACCTGGAATTTCTCCTTGTGGGAGTAATAAAGGCTTATCTTATCTTATCTTATAACCATCAGATGGATGAAACCAGAACCTCCCGCATATAATACATGGATTCAAAAAGTCTGCGATATTTATCAAATGGAGTACACCACATTTTTTACTAAGGCTTCAGAAAACCACCTTTACTAAAAGATGAAGTTCATTGGTGCAATAATAATATTTACTATTGATACAAAACCTGGTTTATATCTAAATGCTGTCATCCTGCTTCTGACTAGAAATTATACATATAACCATTTTTCTGGAGTGAACATTATCTATTTATTTGCTATGACTGTTATTATTTTCTTTAATTTCCATCATATATTGCCTCTGGATGTTTATAAAAAAAAAATACACTTAAAGAAACTTATTGACCTGTCTTTAAATGTGTACATTGTATTGTACTGATAAAAAAGAAAATGTATAAAAAAAAAAAAAGTAAGTTAAAAATAATAATCATAAAATACTAGTGTTTTAATCTCAACATACCTTGACCTTCTCCCCTTTGATTTCCACCGTTTTAATCATGAAATCTACTCCAATAGTTGCCCCTTGTCCAGGTGGGAAAAGGCCCTACAACACAAAAACAAACACATAGGCTACCCTTAGGCAACTTTTTCTCTCTTTTTCATTAAATCATTTGTTGAGCAGAAGAAAAAAGTAAATATTTTCATGTGTACAATATGAGAGCAAATACATTAACAAAAAAAAAAGGTGATCAAGACATAATAGTAATAACCATGACCACTAGTAATAACAAAATAAATTCAATATGTACTGCTCAAAAAGGAGTGGGAAGAGGAAAATATTAAATCCCACCCACATCTCACATTTATACAAAATAACACATTACTTTGCTTCCTTAATGATAAAATTAAATCTGTAAATAACAGATAGTAAACGGATTAAAACAACTGACGTATATTAAACTTAATAACTATCTAACTGCATAAATTATAATCTATTTCAACTAGGGGTGTGTTCAAAATATCGATACGAGTATATATCGTCACGGGCCTCTTCATGATACGTGTATCGATACGGAGGCATCAGTATCGATATTTCACATACAACAAACAGTTTATCAAGTGTCTGAAACACCATCTGACTTTGCATGTTTTAAGTTTATCAAATCCATCTTTATTTGTGCACTACAGCCAAGTTCTTAATGTAGTGTTTTACATGAACTACAGTGGAATTGTTGCTCTACAGCAAAATAAAAAATAAAATTTGGGTATACATGTGTCTGTTTTCTTTAAAAATTTAAAAAAGTAAAAACTGTAAAAAAAAAAATAAAAAAAAAAAAAGAAAGAAAAAAAAAATATGTATGCATGTATATGTATTAGTATCGTGACCCCTGTGTTGGGATATGTGTCATATCGTCGTATCGTGACCCCTTTATCGGGATATTTATCGTATTGTGAGGTTGTTGGCAATATCCACCCCTAATTTACAATAATTACACACCAACAATGGTAATGGAAGTCACACATATCAACATAGTAAACAACAACCAGCACTTAATTGTTATAATTAATTAAAATTATACTTGTATGCACAGATTTCATCACAAACCTGAGTAAAGCGCCGGACAAGACATGTCTTCCCAACTCCAGCATTTCCAATCAGAACTATTTTGAACAGGTAGTCATAATCTTCCATGCTCATGCTCATCTGTTGAAAAAGAAACAAAACAGTGACAGAATGTTAAAACCACACGAGAAATGTCTTACTATTGTTTCTTCATTCAATAAAATGCTTTAAAAAATATGCTGTGAATATAGAATGTCAATCAATTCTGCATTTAATATTAAAGCCTCATAGCCTGAGTACAAAGTAAACATATCTGATTTCTCCAAACAGACTTCTCCATGTTCTAGATCTGTATCAGATGATATTTGCACAAGATCTACTTCCTAATATATTTTGCTTAGCTGCAGTTTTCGGGGCCGTGATTTCCACCCACGGAGACTAGAAACTGTTGCTGACAGAGACTGGATAATAAACCAAAGTAAATACCAATGTTTCTGTTATGCACCATACACACACTACTATATGGAATTCATCTGAAAGGGGGGAAAAAAACATCAAATGAATTGTGCATATTTTCTGCAGAATTCTTTGCATCTCCATCGGTACCAGGATTGTGAACGGGGCCTAAAGATGCGTGAGAACTAATGCCTCATTAAAAACATGTGAAAGAACTCCGAGAGCTGCCCTAATGATCTGCCTTGGAGCCAGTCTTACAGAAACGAACAACATTTTACAGTTAATTCACATGGAATCATTAGAAAACACATGCACATTCCCTTTGGCTATGTCGCATTTTTCCCCTTCGCCGCCCTTTTCTTGTATTTTACAATAAAATTCTGAGTAACATGACAGATTATTCGGCAGATTCAACGTCAGAACACGTCGGTTTTGTGTTCCTATAATAGTGAATATTAGTCTAAACTGAGGTGGAACAGAGCAGCTAGCAACAGTAGCTACTAGCGGCTACCGTGTGACTCTGGCCATTTTGGCACAATCTGTACGTGAAGGCAGCAAAGATGAAAGTCGGCCCAGTGGACCGAACCGGAAAAGAGTTTGCACTTACCAGAACCACGGGGATATCCCCGGACTTACAACTACTTGGCATGCATAGGTCACCTCATCAAACGGGTAAAGCCACTGCTGGGCAGGGCATAATTCCTGTGGCTGTGTCTCCTCAGCAGCTCAGCAGCCTGTCTGAAAGAAGAGGAGGAGGAAGAGGGAGGAAGAGGAGGAGGAGGAGAGAGCTGCACTTCAATGATGTCATCAGCTTTAATGATGAACACTAAGGTTTGTTAAGAGCAGCGCAGAGTAAATTTTATATTATATTACTTTAGTTTCCTGCCTTTCACAGAGAATAAACATATCCTGCATAAAGTCCATATAAACATAAGGTCCGGGGACCAAATCCGGTCCGTCAAAGGGTCCAAATCTGGTCCCTGGGATGAATTTGTGAACTGTAAAAGATATTGAATATATGAACAATTAAAGATGTTAAAATTATTTTAGGTCAATTCAATCTAAAATGGGTCAAAACCGGTAAAGTACTATCAGAATACTTAAAAAGTAAAATCACACAAAAATGTTTGTATTTACAGACTGTCTTTTTATTTAAAAAAAAAGAAAGAAAGAAAGAAAGAAAGAAAGAAAGAAAGAAAGAAAGAAAGAAAGAAAGAAAAAAGTGAATGACCTGAAATCTCTTAAGAGAAGTATGTGGAATTTTAATAGTTATCTAATGTTTTATGTATCTGTAGATCCACTGTGATCTCCAAGTTGGTTGATTCACCTTTATAAATGATAAAGTAAGGTAGAATATAAACTTTCTTTCTTTTGGCTTTTTCCTTTCAAGTGGTCACCACAGCAAATCAGATTTACATATTGATTTGGCAAGTTTTTTTTGTTGGATGCCCTTCTTGACACAACCTTCTGTATTTATCTGGGCTTGGGAGACAATGAGACATAAAGGGCCTTTCCCAAGGGTAGAATAGAATAGAATAGAATAGAATAGAATAGAATAGAATAGAATAGAATAGAATATGATATGATATGATATGATATGATATGATACAATAGTATAATAACGTGTTTTACTTAAGAATTTTCAGGTTGTTTATTTTGTTCATGTTATGTTCGAGTACAGTTCGTGGATGTAATCATTTTCATTACAGAATTTTAGGTTTTTTTCTCACTTAAAACATTTTATCTTATTGTTTATATGATTTTACTGGTCCAGCCCACTTTATACCATATTACGCTGAATGTGGCCCCTGAACTAAAATGAGTTTGACACCTCTGGCATACAGAATGTAAACTGGCCAGGCTCAAAACCAGGTGACAGAGTCTTTTTAGGAGTTGTTCCCAAATGGTGGAAAGTCCTTATATCTGAGCTACAAGCAGCAGCCTAGTGGACATTTTTAAGAGGCATCTTATTACACAACTTTATTCTATTCCTTTTATGGGTGTTCCTTTATATTATTGGGTATTTCAAAATGTTATATTCTATATTTTCGCACTTCGTATATTTTTGTGTGTTGCTGGATTGTGTGTTTCAATAGGTTATCGCATATGCATTTTGTTTCTTTCTTTTCTTTTTTCTTTTTTTTCTTTGCTGTCACTATATAAATACTTACTTTTGCGTTAGCTACTTCAAACTGGCATTTTATTTGCAATTTTTTTTGTGTGTGTGTTAATAACTAATGTGATGTATATGTTATTTTGTACCACGAAGAACAATTAATGTCACCCTAAACGTAATCATTTGTTGCTAAATGTAAAGTTTTAACGTCCTCTCATCGGTTGCTAGGAAACGTAATATCCAGCGGAACCTTCAATTCCGGAAGAAACATGTTGTTTTGACCGGACGTATTTTCCAGTTGCACAGCGCGTCCTTGACTTCCTACGAGAGGTGATAGTCGATGAGCTGAAGAAGGTAGCGGGGAGGTCAGGGAAGTATCCGAACCGAAGGGAGGTTTTTTTGTCGCAATGGGGTTGATACCAGACGAGGGGAAGGGTCTCCCTCCTCCGGGCATCGTGAACAGGAATTCGTTGTGGCTGGGCGGTATGGGCTGGTGCAGTGCGATACTCCAGAACGCCATTAGACACAGGCCGCCACTCAAATCAGGTTAGCATGTATGCTAGTCAGAGTCCCGAGTTTATATTGTGTTGGAACGTGCACGTCTTTATCACACACACGCAGCTTTCAGTTTATGTCAAATCTTCAGAGTCTGACAATGTTATGCATGTGAAGAGGAGCAGGGGTTTTGTAGCAGTAGTGAATGTGTGCTTCAGTGTCAGAAAACATTAATAACAACAATGTCTCTTAAGCACTAGTTAGTAGCATTTAGTAGGTAGATATGTGTAAAACAGTGTGAGTGCACTGATAACCTAATCTAACATAAATATTACCCAGTACTATTAAAATATATAACCTGTTTTCCAGTTGTAAATGCAGAGTTTACATGTGACATGTTTTATATTGTGGTAAGTGTCATTTAATAAAAAAAAGTAATAATTTCATCTGTCTCAACCTTGTTAGGTGTTCATCGACAGTTCCTGCTGGCTTCCATTGGTTGGTTTGTCGGCTACCATCTAACAAAATATGAAAATTACACTTACGCTAGACTGGATCGAGACATGAACAACTACGTCAATCTCCATCCAGAGGAATTTGCAGCAAAGGGTAAGTGAATTTTCAGCTGTGGGGTGATGATGGTGGTTATTCATGCTTCATACTACTCACTGCCAAAATCACAGATGGATATTTATTTTAATAAAAGGAGGAATAGTAGCTAGAAACATAAGGAAATGCAATATTACTGCCATAATATGAGTGTTAGAATCATGCTGTTCATCTGATCACATACTGGATCACAGTTTTTTAAAGATAAAGGAAGTTTTATGTGTCTTTTCTGGTGTTATTTATTCTTTGACGTATTCCACTCTCACTAGAATCTTCAATCATAACCTATGGCAGATTTTGAGTCTTTGACCCATGATTTCTTGATTAGCCTATATGTAATTGTTTTCTCTTCTTTTTTTGTCTCCTCAGAGAAGAAGACCTTTGCAGAGATTGTCGAGCCGTTTTACCCCGTGCGCTAAAGGTTGGCAGCTGGTTAGAGGGAGCAAACGTGGAAGAGAACATTTTGAGTCCCATCTGTTGAGGATGGCCTGTTTGTGAGATCATCGTCCTATTTTGTGTGAGATACAGTTATGTATATAATAAAGAAAACCCAAATTAATTATTTCTGACTGAATTTCTGTCATTTTTCAACATTGGAGACAGAATTGTGGACGATTAGAATTTGAAAAGTCAATACAATAACATTAGTTTCTACTAGAAAAAAAATAGATAATTAATTGTCAGATAATGTTTAAAATACACAAAAATCCACTATTAGAATTTAGAATACTGAACTGAACATCTATACAATATTTTATTTAATAAACTGGAACTGCACATTTGTTCAATTAAAGATCAGTCTAATTCTATGTATGATTTGTATTTTTTTTTTTTTTTTTTGCTTTAATCAAATAGAAATTTAAGTTGAGAAACATGTTAATACACATATTAACAAACATTAATCCTAATCTGATATTGGTGCAAAGTTATGCTAATAGTGAGTGACAGTTTATAACATTTCAAAAAGATTTAACACTGCTGTGCTATTTATTATTCACTTTTGTCTTATTATATATTTACACAATAATGACTCTGGTCACCAAAATTCCTTCAGAATAAGTTGTTTGGGTTAAAATTTGATGAACAATTTTTGTCAGTATAATGTAAGACTAATACATTTTTATAAATGTATATAAACCTGTATTAAACCCATATTTATCATAATCTTGAAACTAAACCAATAAGCACATTTGTTTTCTAATTCATCTCATTAATGTAGGATCCTGGACATTTCTGACAATTTCACCAAAGTTTTTTTTTTTCTAAAAGATTTATTAGAGTCATAAATAAAGAAACAAACAAATCAGCTCCAAAAAAATGCACATTTATTGCATTGTCTTGTCTGTGAACAGTAACGATACGAGATGTCCAGGTGTTCTTAATGTCCGCACATCTGACATATTTTCTAATTTGATATTCCGATGATGTCCTTGTATTTGTCAGTGAGCATCTGAGTCTTCTTGGTGAGGTCTTTCATCACAGAGAACAGCCCTGTCAGGTGAAAGTGGAAAAGGGCCTCAGCGTCCTGGTCCAACAGAGGCTCCAGAGTCTTGTGGAGAGCCGCGTTATTCTTTGTCTTGTGGTCGTCCAGGGAGATGAGTCCGCTCTCCACCGCGTTCCTTATGGCCTTCAGTGTTAGGTAGTTGTCGTAGAGGTCACCGCAGGACTCCTCCGCGGCCTCGCAGTTCCACAACTCATCAGAGGGCACGTCTCGTAGCAGGCTCGGCAGGAGAACCGTCTGCTCCATGTCGCTGACCACGGTGCTGTAGCGTCTCAGAGCCAGGACTAAGCTGCTTTTGTTGAATTTGGGTTCGGCAGACTGCATGATCCCGGTTGGATGATGGTGTCGGTAGTGGTGATGGTGGTGGATAGTGGGACGCCGTGTGCAGTGCAAAGACGGATGGGCTCACAATTGAATTTATACATGTCAGGTGGGTGGGATGAGCGCTGAACTTACGCAAGTGCATCATCCGATAGATTCAGAACACTGCGGGTGCTATTTGGAGTCAAATCCTTATCTGTATTTGATTTACATAACCTGCCTTTACTCTCAGGTCAAAATAAAGTCTCTCCCACCAGTATGCACTAAAATGACCCACTGATAAATCATTAAACATGCTGACAGTCAGGGTTTTCTTTCATGATTTCTGTATGAAAGACCAACACGGTTTGATTAAATCCACAAATAGAGCTCATCACATTTTGCGACAACGTTTAGACTTTATCTTCTATAGCTGACCTCTTAGTTCTTGTGTTGACTGGTGGAATATAATATATATTAAAGGGTCATATTTTATTAAACTCACTTTTATTATTAGTCTGTGGTTCATTTATTTGTGTATTTAGACCCTAATAGTTCATACAGTTTGAGTTTAAACCCTCCAGCTGCTGCAAGCTATCTTTATATTCATTTTAGGAAAAAATCAAGTAAATTTCTACAACCTGTTTTAATTCCTGCTTAATTTGTTACATTTTATAACTAGTTATGTCATGATATTTGCCCATATAAGGTCAAAACTTCTAATGAATATTTCTCTGAGTTCGACATAATTGTTTATCAGCAGCAGCGGTTGGAGTAAAAACTGAAAATATGTCCAAACTGAGTCAATAACCTAAAATATTCAGTTGTTGGTTTAGCAGGACAGAGCAGCACAGTCAACAACTTAGAAGGAGTGGGACCTGGTGGTTCATGTGCATTTAAAGGGCCAGCGCTCCAAACCACCTTTATGGTGTCATTACTCAGAAATAGTGTTGAAAATGAACCTGTGGAGTTGAATTAATGAATTCAGACCCAAACAGAACATTTACAGTTTATGTAGAACACAGGGAAATGTAGGGAAATGAAGAATTCCATTTAAAAAAGCTAAATATCCTAGCCTGGCCCCGCCCATTCCATTGTCGTCACCCGCTCACCAGTTCGGCTTCCACACGGTCTGGCAAAGCAAAGTATTCACAGCTTTCAGATCTCCGGTAAAATCAGGAAATCCACCCTATTTTTCGGGAACCAATCAACATTCAGCATCTCCAACGGCTCTACGTAGAGACGTGATGACGTAAGTGATGCAGTAGAACAGCGACCGGAACCCCAGGATTGTAAACAAGCGCTTCATTCAGTGTAAACATGGAGCAGCGGCTAGCAGTTAGTGTAGCCATATATACGGTGTCGGATAAAATATGTACCGCGGATTTACGCGCATGCGCAAAATCGGCTGGGGTACATATTTTATAAAGGTCCATATTTTATCCGACACTGGCTCCTCCGTTTTCGTCACTTAACATACGTCAGAGGAAAGTGCTGTGTGATTGGTTTAAGTTACGACGCCTTTTTTGGCTTCAACCAATAGCAGACTGAGACGTTTGAAAGAGGCGGATACTTCAAATTTGAAACACGCCCTTTTGTTTGTTTGTTTTTTTAGAGAACCAGGCTTTGTCAATATGCTCGGTCAGACCCAATGCCAGCATGGTATTGGAATGTCGTGATAACCAGGCTATAAATATCACTGCTTTCAAGGAAATCTTTCTGATATTAGTGCCAAGTTTTTCCTTATTTGGCTTCTCCTCTGACTGACTGTAACAAGTTCTAGTATTTGTGTCATAGCAAAACTGCAAATCATCCCAAATGGATAGAAGACAAGTGCTGCTGGAAGGACAGAATCCACATTTTTATCACTTTGGAAATAATAAAAACCCATTTCTAGGCTTAAATATAGCATTTAGCTGCTACAGTGTTGTATTTGAGCAAAAATATTAATCTGAATGAAGAGGGTTCTTGAAATATAAGAGTCTTCAGCATGAATTACTGGATCTAGTGCAGTTCATTTGTCACCTACTGAAAGTGATATTTTCCAGTTACCCGTTGTCTAAAAGCAGAGGATTAACTCAAGTGCAGCACTTTATCAGAGTATTTCCATTTCAGGCAAATTTATAGTTTGACTATTATGGTTTGTGATTTTTTTTTTACTGCAAGTTACTTTACATTTTCATACATTTATTATTATTATTATTATTATTAATAATAATAATAATGGATTAGATTTCTATAGTGTTTTTCTATGAACATATACTCAAAACGCTTACAGTGGATCCATTATTCATTCATTTACACATGTATAAAACTTTAGGTGCACATTAACCACAAACACATTAATGCACTGATAAATGGTCATATTCTGAATAGGTTATACATTCTTATTATATAAGCCCTTGAATGCAGGATGTCATTTTTACACTGGAGTTCTTTCACCATTGGCATGTAAAGTACACATTCATCATCTGATGTGTTTTTGGAGATGGAAACATTTTGTGCAACATGGATATGAACCCAACAACATTTTCTCCTGCAGCTTAATCACTGGAAAAAAAGCAATAATTACCCCCCGACCCCACCCCCTGTTGAAGGGGAAGTAAGGGGTATTGTTTTTGGTTCAGTTTGTTATTTGTATTGGTTGAATTCCTACCAAATTGGTTTATAGATTGCCAGTGACGGAGAATAGATGTCATTACATTTTAGCAAAAGTAGGTCAAAGTAAAAATTTGGATGATGATGGATTTATAATGGCCGATATTTTACATGTCTATAAAAACATACATTTTGTTTCAATTTACTTCAAACTTGGCACATATAGTATATAGAGGCAATCGATATGCTGACATCAACACACACAGACCTGAGCTACAATATGTGTGAGGGGCGGGGCTTGTTCTACCTGGAACCAATTTTTTTTTTTTTAATGAGAAACAAAAGGAGACACTTTTAACCAAAATGTTGTATTGATTTTAAGGCAATTTTGTAACCTTAAATTTAGTCATTTACACATAATTCAACGCACAGACATTCAGAACAGTTTAGTGTTTTATAAAACCAATCGTATTTTCATGAAAATCTTTCACGAAACAGATAAAATTACAGCTTGTGTGTCATCATCTATTGGCAGAACAAATGACGTAAATGCTTTTTTTTTGTTGGTGAATTTGGCAGCTGTTTTCACATCGAGTAATCAGGAAAATCCAAAATATTTTTAGACTGAAGATGAAGCCGATCCCACATCTGTCCAGGATATCGTAGAGTGACGTTAGCGCGCTTCTGACCTTCACTTTGTCCTCGACAGTTCCTGCAAATCAAGAGGCCCGTGTGACATTTCCACTCACCTCAGTTAAACACTTAACTGAACTCAACTCGATTAAATCAAAATGCTTCATCCATCGTCTTGCGCACCATCATCTCAGTCCATGACGTGGACCTGAAAACTGTCCCAACGCACCACCTGAGCTGCGAGCTCAAGCAGAGGGAAGGGGATACGATCACTGCTTCCCTTGGCTGGATTTCAGAGAGACCACACCTCTGCCGTGGGACCGTTCAACCAAACAGGTGGCTCATCATGCACATAAAACACAGTTTCCTCATCACTGGTGCTGAAAATGCACCAAAGATCACCTCAAACAATGTCCCAACATAGTCCAGCATGTTGGCGTGTGCTTCAGTACACAGCAGCAGCTTTCTTCTGACCCCTGAGGATGATTTCCAGGACGTGGGTGAGATCCATCATCTTGGTGAGCATGTCCATGATGTCAGGGTGTTCTCTGGCTCCGCTGATGAACTCCTGCAGGGTCAGTTCACCTGAGGAGATGAGGACGGAAGATGATTGGAGGATTGTCAGAAAAATAATAAATAAAAATCACATGATAAACCATTACCACAGGCCGTTCATCACCACCAGTGGAACCTCATCTGGACTGTCTGACTTTTTCTAATTCCACTCTGGTGTATATATGTACATAGTCTGTCCAGTTTTTATTGCCCCGCCCCCTAAAGCCCCGCCTTTATTTTCATTTAGTATGAGTTTTATGTATGTGCATGTGTGTAATTTTAATTGTTTTATTTTAACAATCTTGTACAGTGACCTTAAGTTTCCTGACAACTGCCAATAAAGAAAGTTTATTATTATTATTATTATTATTATTATAAGCAGTATTATTATTATTATTATTATTATTATCACTATCATTATTATTACCCCACCCCCAAAGGGGAGGTAAGGGGTGTTGTTTTTGTTTCAGTTTGTTTGCTTGTTTGTTTGTTTGTTTGATGGTAAACACTCTAGCAGTAAAACTATTGGTTGAATTCACACCAAATTGGGTTTATTATTTACGGCCACTAACCCAGAATAGATCTCTCATTTAATTTGGGTAACAGTAGGTCAAAGTTCAAACTTTTTTTAAATTAATTTTTAAAATATCTTTTCTCCCTTTTACTTATAATGGGTGAAATTTCACATGTCTGTAGCAGCAAAACTTCTGGTTTAATTTTATACCAAACTGACTTTATAGATTACCAGTGACCCAGAATAGAGCTTGTTACATTTTGGGGAAAGTTCAAACTTTTTTATGAATTTTTAACATCTTCCCATTTACTGATAACGTAGAAGAGGCGAGGTTTTATTTTATTTTATATTGTTTGTTTTCTTGCACCGTCTTTAAGCATACACACATTTTAGGCACTTGTTGTGGGATCAATAAAGTCTGATCTAAAACAAGTGGTGTTAGGTACAATTAAGCCCCGCCCCTCACACGTATTTCACGTAAATAAGAAGATTTTTTTTTTTTAATCATGAATTTTTTTTTTTACTTTGATCTACCTTTTCTAAAATTTCAATACATTCATCATTCATCATTGGCAATGTATAAACCTGGTCTGACTTTAACCAATAGTTTTGTTGCTAAAACGTTAACAAACAAACTGAACCAAAAACAATACTCTGTGCCTCTCTTTCGGGGGGCATATGTTAAACATATTATATCTGTTAAAATATGTTTTGTGCCATTGTAAATCCAAACTGTAACGCACATAAATATAATAAATATAAAAATATATAATATAAATGATAATTTGATACATAATATTGTTAATATTTTCCTTAAGAAACTTCAGGTTGTTCAGGTTATTCACAATTTATTTCTTTTTTTTTTTAGTGGAAGGATAGTTTATAAATTGTTAGCCTCCTAGCATAACTGCCTAAGTTATATTTTTGTTAAAATTATAATATCTGCATGGCTTTACTCTCCTAATGCACTGCTGGTTCATTTTACACACATATGACAATTTAGCCAAAAATATGATTTAGGCAATTATGCTAAGAGGCTAAGTGAATGTAAACATTTCCTGATTTAATTTGACCTTTTTGCACTAAAAACCAAGAAAAATTTGGAGTCATCTTTATTTATAGACTGTTTTGTTATGATTTTACTACAACACACTTGAACTCACACTGGACTGAATGTCAGCACTGAACTAAAAAATTTAGTGCGTTTTTTTTGTGTATTATAGCAGTTTTTTTTTTTTAAATCTGGCCTATAGTAACATTATTTCCCAATAAGACACTGTCATTATAAATAGCCCAATAAACATTTAAATCTAGGATTACCTTCTCCATGAACATCGATCTTCTCGTATATAAGAGTCACAATCTCCTCTGGTGGGACGTCGTAAATCCTGGTGATGTCTTGAATAGCCTGGAGGGTTTACACAGTTACACACTTAGATTTTTCAATTTAACGGCAGGTGTGGAGGCTATTTATCCTCACAATGAAACACAAATGAAAGTAATTAAAATCAAACAGCCACCGAGGCACCAAAACTAGAGTTTTAAGCAACGATTCAAGTCCATTTTCCAAGACAGAAAAGGGATGATGGTATCAAAATAAAAGCATCAACAACTACACAAACTGAAAATCCAGACAATATTCAACCAGTTATTATATGTGTTCAACTTTACTTATGTTACAATAAAGCAACACCTAAAACTAGAATATTTTAAGTGATTTTTAATGTGCTATGGACCAAATTATTGGGACATCAACTATATAAAAAGATAAACAGATACCGCATGTGTAAATGTCATTAGAATAAATGTCTTTTATTTGGTCTTTAGGGTTAATTTTGTGTTCATTGTTTTCCAAATACTTCCAAAAGTGCTTCAGAGTTAGATTTTTTTAAAACTTTTCTTTAAATTTTCCTCAACATATAAATGCGTTAAATATTCTATTTCTAAATTTCTGCATTATTTGCCATGTTCTGACCATAAATAACCATTTTAAACCACATTTAACCATCTGATTTCTGCTATTGTCAATTAGGAGGGAAAAAAATACCCTCTAACCTTAAGAAATGTACAATGATATTTATTGTTATAATTATCATTACAACTGACGTGACTATTTTTACGATTTATTTTATGAAATCCACGAGAATGTGAATCTGCAATCATACAAACTAAAGGTGTCACATGTCCTGATAGTTTTATCCAGATAGTTTAGACAAAAATTTCAATTAAATTTTAGGTTTTACTGATCAACACCATCGATGTAACTTTGAAAATTGAGTTTTTTTTCCCCACTGACAATGTCCTTTAATTCTTAATAATAGTCACAGTCTGATTGATATTCATGATCCAATAAACTGTGATTTCCAGCATAATTTAAGTGAAAGTAGATAAAGAACAGGAAATAGTAATATACATGTTTCTATATTGCACAGCAGGAACAAAAAGCTGCTAAAATCTAAATTCAGTGGACATTTTGGTGTTTTTGCCTTAATTAGGTCATAAAATAAAAATAATTTTTAAAAAAATACTGCTAGTCAAACAGTTGAAAAGGTGCTACGTAATATAATGTGTAGATGACTGCTTTAGTCAGTGAATTTAGTTATGACAGAGCCGTATTTAGATCAGAGGTTAGATAAGACGACTCTGGATTATGGACTACATCTAGTTCATGGCCAGTTAAACCCACCACTAATCTTAACAAGAAACCAGTTCACTGAGCTAAGAAGTAAGAGTTATGAAATGCAGATTTACACAGAATGGACCGTACCTTGAATATTGTCTCCATTTCTTCTTTGTCGATTTTTCCGTTTCCATCTTGATCAAAAAGCTTGAAGTACCACTTTAGTTTCTGGTTAATTTCTCCTTTGAGTAGTAAACTTATCGCTGCGATGTATTCGACAAAGTCTATGTATCCGTCCTGCAAAAGAAACAGAATATATTAGAAACAGAACTCGCTTCAACTTAGATTGTCTAAATCAGTTGTGTATATTCCATGTAATGATCACATGGGGCTTCTAGGTTTGAAGGAGCAGATATTTGCATCTCTGAAATGACATGAAATCTTTAAAGTATCGTCTTATTTTCTAAAAAAAAAAAAAAAAAAAAAAAGTGTTGCGTTTTTCCCCATAAAACCACTTTAGGATTCTGCGGCCATCCCATTGTCATATAAACGCCATAAATCGGGAATTTATAAGCGCGCCAAAATGAATTTCGCATTAGACTCAGCGGTGACAATCCCGTCACCGCTGAGTCTGATGCGATATTCATTGCAAATTTGTTCTTACCCCATCCATGTCAAAGGTGAAGAAGACCTGGTCTACGTAGCTGCTGGCCTCCTCGGTCATCCCGGTCATTTCGAGCATGGCCTTGAGCTCAAAGAGCGTGATGAGCCCTGAAGGAGACTCCCTCATGAACTTTGTGTACCAGTGGTGCATGTCCTCCTCCAGAATATCGTCCAAATTGGAGCTGTGCGCGCCCATTATTCCTCAAAAACCCGGTTGCGTTTTGCCCAGAATCCTGCAGAGAGCGGCGTCCTGCGAGGCTGATGGGACAAATGGCGGAGTCCGTGTTGAGTGCCGGGCAGCAGAGGTCTGACTGACACCTCATGCAAGGACAGACGTAATCTTTAAGTCTTGGAACAGCCAAAAGCAGAGATAACCCTTTAATGGGATAAGTGAAGAAGTCTTCCAAGAAGCGTAAGACATTCCAGCCTCTGTGGACATTCAGTCCGCTGCCAATATCCAAGAAACTGGGATGTTCGTGTTCAATGCTCCCTGATTGACCCACATTTATCACAGATGTACAAGTGTTTAAGAAATGTACTATCCCACCTCCACCCAGTATACGGAGTTTTACGCTGATGACATAATTTAACAATACAGGTAGTCCTCAGGTTACGACATACCCCTCTTATGTTATTTCAACTTTACGACGCCGAAATTTCGTCCGCCATTAGTGTACATACGTACTGTATACTGTACGTACAGTAAGTATAGTTACTTTATACCAGGGGGGTCAAAATCATTTTAGTTCAGGGGCCACATTTAGCTAACTTTGATCTGAAGGGGGCCGCACCAGTAAAATAATAACATAATAATTTATAAATAATGTCAACTCCAAACTTTTCTCTCTGTTTTAGAGTGAAAAAGGTTAAATTAAACAATGAAAATGTTTACATCTACAAGTGATTTTTTTTTAAACAATGTGAATAATATGAACAAACTGAAAAATAAGTGTAATTTTAACAATATTATGCTTCAATTTAACATATTCTGCATATGTTCTTTATGATTTACAGACACAGTGGATCTACAAATACATGAAACATTTAGTACCAAGCAGAATATTTGGTACAATTGCACTTACATCTCTTGGGACATTTCAGGTTGTTCATATTTGTTGAGATTATTTACATTTTTTGTGAAATTATACTTTGATTTAGTGTAAAAACTTGTAAATATTTACATTTACAAAGAGAAAATTTTGGACTTGTGAGTATTTTTAGATTGTTATGGTATTATTAGACTGATCTGACCCTCTTGAGATTGAATTGATCTGAATGTGGAACCTGAACTAAAATGGTTGTTAATATATCTATTTTTATATTTCACAAGTTTATCCAAAGGGCCAGATTGGACCCTTTGGCGCAAATCTGGCCCACCAAAGGGTCCAGTCCTGCCCTTGTGTTGACTTTATGAAATGCTAAAATTAAACTAATATATTAACAATTATTTTAGTTCAGTTCCATAAACAGAACAATTCAATTAAAGTGGGTCAAATCTGTAAAATACTACC
>JAPSES010122090.1:0-16392 GCA_029822895.1 Maxillicosta whitleyi
TAACAAACTAACAAACCCTGGTAAAAACAGAACCTCCTTGGTGGAGGGAATAAAGCGGGTTAATCTGTAACCTCAACCTTTTAACTGATCTCATTGGTATCAAAGGATTGACATTATTTCCGTTCAAATCCTATCTAACAGATCCTTTTCAATTTGTTAATGTTAATAATGAATTTTCTCAGTGCACCACATTTAGTCATGAAGTTCTCCAAGGCTCAGTTCTTGAACCAATACTGTTTATCTTATACATGCTTCCTTCAGGTAACTTTATAAGGAAATACTCCCGTCAACTTTCATTGTTATGCTGATGATACCAATGAACCAATGATACCAGTTCGTGGAATTATCGACTAAATGTTTCCATCCAATATTGCACTTCCTGAGTATCTACCTTTTAGTAGTGATCTTCCTGCCATTGACAATTTTGGTAGAGGTGGACACAGAGCGAAAGTTGCCCATGCCTCCTCCACCACCTCCGCCAAAGGAGGTGGATGAGAACGAGGTGAACCCTCCACCTCCCAGACTTCCCATGGTTGTCATGTGACCCATATGATTCATGGCGCTCATGGAGCCAAAGGAACCGAAACCTGACAAATGAAGAGACAGAAATTTAAAAATATTATGTGCTTCAGCCAAAAAAAAAAAAAAGGGTTTCACAAATCCAGTTTTTCTATCACATGTGTATACTAACCTGGGTCAAAAGGTGAAAACCCAGCACCAAAGGGTGGAAAACCAACAAAACCCCCAAAGAAAGAGCCACCTGTCCTGCTGTGACTCCCCCGACTCTGATGCCTCCTGCCACTGCTGCAAAACGGATCATCACTAAATGTATCTGCAAATGAGAACAAGACATAAAGAGTCATTGTGCACTGAGCTTATCTGTCTACTGCAGTCTGAATGTCCACATGAAGCAGCGAGTGCGTCTTTGTCTTTGTTTATTTTATCTTTATCTACTGCTATGTCTTTTTTCCTCACATATTATTTTTGTGTTGTTGTTTTCTCACTGTCCTGTTCAGTGGTGTAGGTGCAGACTGCATTATCCTGAATACTACCCCCTACCTACCCTGTAGGGGTCCATCTTTACAGATTATGTTTGGGTTGGCCGTTTCAGGACTTTAGTTAAGTCTGGTCTACACACAAACATTGTATGGAGCAGTAATAAATAATGGAAATGGAAAAAAAGTCGCTCCATCTGTAGATAAAAAGCTCATTTTGACATATAAATAATTATAATTCTTAATTTCAGTTATATTTCTGTAATTAAATTCTACACATCTCTCCAACTTTTACAAACTGAATATTTACCACAATCCTGTTACAAAATGAGTAGTTGTTGAAATCTAAGAACTTACCAAAGAAATCTGCAAATGGGTCTCTGCCCCCAAAGAATTCCCTGAAGACATCTTCTGGGTTGCGGAATGTGAAGGGTTCATGGAAATGGTCGCCATTGTGGAAATGACCTCCTGAAAGATAATTATGGCTTTTTGAAAAACAAGCTTATATGTTGCAAAACCACATAACTTTTGTCCCTATGGGGAAACTTGGTTTAAACCGTTGTAATTCTATGTATGTCTGTAAAATAATAAAATAAATAATAATAATAATAATAATAATAATAATGGATTGGATTTCTATAGCACTTTTCAAGGCACTCTACATTTCATCCATTATTCATTCACTCTAGCATTCACACACTGGTGGTGGTAAACTACATCTGTATCCACAGCTGCCCTGGGGCAGGCTGATGGAAGCATGGCTGCCAAACGGACGCTCCGACCACCATCAAACATCAAACACTAGTGTGAGTGACACTGGAGGCAAGGTGGGGGAAGTGTCTTCCCCAGGAACACAAGGCACATGACTAGGACAGAGCAGGATTAGAACCACCAACCCTCCGGTTACTGGATGACCCTCTGTACTTCTGTTCTATCTCTCTTTGTCTATCCTTTAGCTAAATTACTTAGTATGTTACAAACCAACCTCTTCCTCCATTGCTCCCCGTCAGTCCCTCTTTGCCATAGCGATCATAAATGTTCCTCTTGTTGGCTACAAAACATAACAATAGAAAAGAGAATAAAGTCGTTCAGAACCACAAGGTTCAATCAGGAACAGAACCCCCCTGTAGAATGAACAAATACACACCATCTGACAGGACTTCATAGGCCTCCGACAGCTCCTTGAATTTCTTCTCAGCCTCCTCCTTGTTCTCTGGATTTTTATCAGGGTGCCACTTGAGGGCCAGCTTTCTATAACTGTATGAGATGCACACAAGTCCACTGTTAAGCTACTAATTAAACCAGAGGAGGGAGTGCACTGATACACCTAATACTTCAAATGGTTTGAACTTTATAGTGCTGCCAAAGTTCACATCAGTGTTGGGATTGATTTAAAATATTCAACTGAATTTTAAAATCAATAAAACTGATACAATCCCCATGTTATTCATTGGTTGTGCTTGCTAACCTACTTGTTTTCAGGGTTGTGTGAAGATGTGGGTGTGTTACAGTTTTAGAACGTAAACAATATGAAACAGTCAGACAGGAATATCTTATTTCTGATTCTGTCCTTTGTTTTTGCTCCCACTGCTTAATCCCTTCATTCACAATATAGTTTGCTCTTTATCATCCATCCCTGAGCCATCTGTCTCTATTTTGGTTTTCTTCTCTGTCTGACTATGATATTATATACAGTCTATTGAGTAAAATAAATACAATTATACACCTGTACATGAAGCTGAGAGCAACACATCAAAACACTTCTGTTTGTATCAACTGACTGATCTGTCTCAGTAACTGAAAGAATGTAACACCAAACAGATTCTATGGATTCTAAAAAGTGTCATCATTCTGAAATTTCAGCACAATTGCAGCAACGATTCATTGTTGTAATTTTTTTCATCATTTGATGTTGTTTATTGTTTATATTAGAGTATACAGGTTTGTGACTGAACAGTTAAATATTTTTTACCCCTATTTCCCATACCTGTATTCTAAAACCTTTAGTTAAATACATTATGTCTTTTTTTTTATTTATTTGAAGTTATAATCAACCTCAATAGAATGCAGTATGCTATTCTGATCACAGCAAAGTATTCAGAAAAGTATATTTTTGAGGGAAACCAAAACCATAAAAGGACTGGTTATACTCATCAACGCACGCTTTTTTGATGTCATCTGCAGATGCTTCTCTCCGTACTCCTAAAACCTGGTAATAGTCCACCATTATGAGTGGATGAAGGAAAGAACCTCACTGAGCTTGATGAATCTGCAAGAGCAAATACAGCTGATGAATTTCACACACATCTGTAAACCATACAGAAGCAGAACAGCACAGAACTATACACTGAACAAATACAATTATGACGGAACTGTAATAAAACAATGTAAAAGAAAATGCAAAAACTACATGTTAATCTGGGCTTTTACTGTGAAAGATTTGCAGGATTAACATTCCATTTCATTCAAAAAGGCAAAAACACACCTATAATGTAGAATTCTGTGATTTAGTGTTTATTTTATTTACTTCTAAAAATTTTGATTCACACAAAATAAATGAAACGAATCCAAAAATATTCAGTGTAATCTGACTGACAAGAATTCTGGTAAAGGGAAACGTATAGTGAATTTCTAAATGCTGACACAATGACAACATTTGCAAGCAGGAAAAGTTGATAGCTAATCAATCAGTCATCAATAGAAATGATCGTTGTCATGGAAACAAGATAACTGTTGAATTAAACACCACGCTCTAAGTTGTGTAATAAATAACTCAGCTATAGATCATCTATAAATCCATTAGTTGTTTTTTTTAAATCCTAAATCTGTATTTCAGACAGAGCTAGCTCACATCACTTATCAGCCGCAGTCGAAGACGAGATCTGCCAATACTCAGCATCCGCATCACCACTGCTTAATCAGCTAAACTAATTGATCTATGTCCAATTTTCGCTTCAAACTATTTTATTCAGATCTTGAAGAACACTGAACACCAGGAAATTTCACAAACCTAAACAGATTATTGAACATCAAAATACTTAAACTATAATTATGTAAAACAAAAGATCAAAAAAAATATATAGCAAAAGACAAAGAGTAACACAGTGCGAGGACTGTCATGACTACAATATTAAAATAAATAGGTATTAGGATGAGTATAATTATAGTTTGTTGGCACAGCAGCTGTGAATAAAGTCATCTCTGGGTTCTTCAGTGATGCTTGTGCTGTTTATCCACTGCGACCCTCCTCACACAAAGAGCTACCAATGGTAAAGGTGCATTATTTAGAAATATGTGTAATTGTTTTATTATTTACGAGACAGCGCTTGACCTGTTCCATATAAAACATGTAAAGTACATTTATCTCCGTCTTTTTGTCTTTGCGGCAGTACGTTCCGTGTTTGCTGACTATCTGCTCTTGGCTAACCGAACGTACGCGCCGTTGCCTGTTAGCTTTGCACTGGCGTCGGTAAAAGCATCATGAAGGAGGCTCCGAAACACTCTTACCCAATTCAAGCCAAACTGTCCGTGTCCCCGGGAATGATGTCGGACAAACAGACAAGACTGTTTAGACTGAAAAACGGGGACTAAAGAGTTTTTTTCATGCTCAGTATTCTGCAGATGCTTTGATTAGACCAAACGTCCTCTTACTCGCTCTTTTCTTCTACGGTTTTCAACTGTTTAAAATGTTATTTTTGTGTTACCGCCCCCTGCAGGTACTGAGAAGAACTGTTCTACTGTTAGAACCAAGGATACGGAAGGAGCGAAGACCAATGTGGGACATTTTGATGTCTTTCTACCTATCAAAAACACACATATCATCCATTTCGAGTATAGACATAAAGGTTAGATCTACACCTATTAAAACTAAATTAAATTAAACAGCTCAGGTTAACTCATAGATCCTGATCTATTCTTTATTCTGTATCCTATAGGTCAATTTATTCTTATTATTTATAGCTGCACATATTAAGACAATAGTATATTAGACTGATACTTATGTTTAATTCTATTGTATAACCAAATAATTTAAATAACACAATATTTTTGCTAATTTATTCATGCATATTTCTTGAGAGAGATCATTATGCATTAATTGAGTAACTGTAACTGACAATCCTCATATGTACATGCACCAGATGCATTTTTTTTTTTTTTTTACAGACCAGAATTGTACCAAATCTTACAGGGTCATTAATTACAAAATAATGCAACCCTCCCCGTTATGAGATTTGATTTATTTTTAAAGTGAATCCCTAATTTATCTCCTCAGGATTTACATATGGATAATAGATAATGCTTGAGGTGAAGACAATATTTCTGCCTGTAGGGGGAGCTAAGGCTACTTTAATTAATGTGTAGCAGAGGAATAATTAAACAGCAAAACAGAAGAGTTTAATCTCAGTTTTGTACAAACAGAACACACACCAAACTAGATTTTGCTGCCATTTGCTGTTATGACCACCTGCAATCCAGTAAAGTTTGTCTGCAGTGTACACCTACTTGTTGATAATATTTACAAGACTGTTTGTGAGCTAAGTCTGAAAACTCATGATTCTTATTAACGGAGTAAAAATAAATACAGGATTAAAAAAAAAATTGAGTGGTTGAAATTTTTTCCTCATGCACATCTGGCTTAAATTAGAGGTGGACATCATAAATAAGGGTATTGTAAGTCAGAGAAAAGTGATGGTGATTCTAAAGGCCCATGAACTGACAAGGGCTCCAGAAAATAGTAAAACATCAGTCATAATTTTTTTTACTTTTATTTAATAAAAATTATAAACCCATCTTTAAAAGAATGCTTACTTCACAGGGTACTAACAAAATATTTGTTGCTTTGCATTATTCTTGCTTTTTTTGGGGGGGAAAAAAAATTAAATCCAGTCAGCTTCTGTAGAAGAATCCTGAGATGAAAAGGAAGAGAAAAAAAGTTTCATTTTAGTCAGGTGGTGGATTTGAATCCCTACTTTACTTAAAGTATTCATTCCTAAACACTAGGCAAGGTACTCCAAGTGTTCAAAAAAATGTTTGGTTGTGAATATTGGCAGTGGTAACTGTAGTCATGAAATTAAATGAATATTAATTTAGAATTAATTTATCAAAAATACTATGCATCACTTCAAAACAGCTGATTTTCTGCATAATCAGTTAAAATTGTCATGAATATTTTCAATACATAAATATGCAGTTTGAAAATCTATTCCTATTGCAAATTGGGTTACAATGGTTTATTATCAAAACATTGGTGTGCAAGTCCCTCTCTCAGTGTATTTTCTTTTTTAACATTTACATTTTTATAAAAGGTATTCTTCTGAACTCCACAAAGAAGTAATTTCTCTGGAACCATTAGTTGATCAGTCAGTTTTTTTATGTATTTCTTGTCAAGCATTCACACTGAACCACCTCCAATTAGCAGACATAACATAGTCCATTTTCGAGAAATTTATTTAGCTGTAGCACACGTGTAATTAATGAAACAAATGGACTGAATAAAAGGTAAAAACACAACAGCCTGCATTACACAATTAAAGAGAAGTGTGGGGAAAATAAATCAGAATGTTGGAGTTTCTTAATATGCTCAAGGTAGAATGGATGTCATGGTAATTGCATTTATTTGAGCAGTTTTGCCGTTGCCATAGAGGTCATGGTAGTCATGGTTGTCATGGTGATGGTGGGCACAGTAATGTCTTTGAAGATAGGTTGTGTGACTCCAGCGTAAGAGACTTTGTTTTCGCTGAGAGTTCCAATAATCATCTGTCGCATTTCCCTGCTGGCGTCCCCACGTACTGCCAGCAAAGCATGGATGTGCTCCTCCCTACAGAGAAGCAATGACAAAAGCAAACATTGAATTAGCTTGGGTACAGAGGTGGTACAGAAATGGTGGATAGGATAGTGCCTAGAATGAATGTACATCTTGCTTTTTCATGTAATCAATAGGAAACCTGGAAGATAAGTTAGACTTTGCCTCTGAATGAGCAGTGTTTTCATTCCATCTCGTCTACCTACATATAAAGGAAACTCCAAATCGTATTTCACTTCCAAACTGCACAGGGATAGAGGGAGTATTGTCTGATTAATGTGTTATCATTATTGTGGGTTGATGACAAAATGCTTCTAAAACAATAACATGACTCATTTCTAATTTGAAGGACATATTGTCCAAGTCAGTTATTCTATAAAAACAGTATCCAAATAAAAACACAGAGCAGTGTAGGAAACTGGCAATTTGATGATGAATGACACTCCCTGATCTGATCCAGAAACCTCATTTGCTCTACATTATGGCTAAAATGTTTTTATTGAGCCCCAGAATACCACTGTAAACGCATATAAAAACAATTCTGATTTAAAAATATGCTCATAAGCAACAAACATATTTAATTTATATGTACATTTACAAACAAAATAAAGTATCCGATATATATTGTGGAAGAAATTCAGTATGCTTCTGCAACATATGAAAAAAAATTGTAGTTCAGTAACAAATTATGAAATTTGTTAATCACTGAATTCTTGTTTTACCTAAATTTTGCACACTTTCCCACCTCTTTTAAAGATGTATGTGGTATGGAAAAGCACAGAGCCTACAAAAACTTAAATTCTTTCTCAGGGATGTCAATGAAAGTGAAGGTAGAAATGTCCCATTTGTGGATGAAAAAGGGGCCACAGTGAGTTGGTAAGAAATCAGTGGTCATAGACAACATCTGAAACCTCTGTGACCAGAGAAGGACCTTGAAGAAAACCAAGGAGGATGAGCCAGAGAATGAAGGAGAATAAACAGAAATGGTTTCCAGCACAGTGTGAAAGCAGAGGCAGGGATGCAAAAGGAAAACTTCAAAGCAGCCTATGCTACGTTAAAGACCGGCAAGAACACAGTAACCCACGGCAACAGTATTAGAGGACACGGTTGGCCTGTTAATAACAGAGAAAACAGCAGGAATCAAAAGATGGACCGTTAGGAGCTGTACAACTTAATGTTGACCCCAGACCCAAACATTCCAGCTAATGCCACAATGAGCAGCAGTAAAGGTGGTGACCCCCCCAATACTTCAAAATGGGAGGAGGAGACAGTAAAAAGGGTTTAAAAACTGATGCCAGAATTGCCAGACATCGATAACATCCCAGGAGAGTTTCTGAAACACGAAGGACAAGGCATGATATAAGCACTCAGACATATCTGACAAAGGGTTTGGGAAACCCAGTAGAGGCCCCAAAAAGTGATTCATGATTATCCTCATTCCCAAGAAAGAAAACCCAAGACAAACGACAAAAAAACTACAAAAAAACCACATCTGTCACATTAGCAAAGCAATGCTATAGATCATCCAGAACAGACTGAGGAACAAGGGAGAGGAAATCTGACCAGAACAGGCAGGATTCAGACCAAAAACAAGCACTATTGAAAAGATCTTCCAACATCAGACTACTGACTGAAAAGTCTTCAGTACCGGAACAACATGTCCCATACCTTCAGTGACTTTAACAAAGTGTTTGATCATGTTTGGAAGGTTGTCAGAAACTACAACTTTGGTAAGAAGCTCATACGGGTCATTAAAGCATTTTATGCAGACTGAAGTAGTGCAGTTTTATTAAACAACCATATCAGAGAACCTTTTAAAACGACTATTGGTGTCTGTCAAGCCTGCCCCCCCCCCGTCCTATTCAACATCTTTCTGAAAAACATCATGCAAGAAGCACTATGACTTCCACACCTCCATGACATCGGTGGAATACTGATCTCCAGTGTTTGACCTTTGCTGATGACATTCACCCAGAACAACAAAGACTTGTAAAGTATGTGCGTTGTGTGTGTTTGTGTACACACCTGATGTCAGGATATTTGGAGACTAGAGTGGAGACCTCCAGGAACAGCAGAGTTGGGTCAGTCAGCTTAAAAACTTCAGCGACGGCTGCAATGGCTCCGCAGAGTCGCTCTGTGTCTTCACCCTTCATTCAATGATCAACCAAACGTCACAACTGCACATCAATACTGTTTATCTGATACTTTAACGGTATTCTTACTGGTACTTTTTTATGTTAACATTAGGGAAAACCAACCCAGTGATGACACCTTTGACCCCACAGCACCAATCTCCTCCACTTACACATACCATTTTATTCTAAAAGTTTTTACTGGTCTAATTATTAAGTTCTCAATTCTTGTTTTTTTTTTATTTCTCTGTTCTATATTGCTGTATGAATTAATTTTTTTTCACAATTTTTTTTTTGGCATTTCAATTTTACAATTAAAGTTAAACAAAGTAACTAATAATATATGCAAAGAACATAACTGAAAACTAAGCAAACACTCACACACACAGGGTTCTCGTCAGCGTAGTGTGAGTGTGTGAGTGCAGCGAGCACCCACATCTGGATTTTTTCCCTCACCCATGCTGTGATTTCATTGATACCCCCCCCCCCCCCCCCCAGTCCACATCCATCCACAATATAAGAGTTCCTTTATTATTTTGGCATTTAGGATATATATCAGGACTGGATATATGAAGAAGAGAACAAGAGTTATATTTATAGTTTATAGTTATTTTTCTGGGCTTTCAAACAGGCATCATTCCGCTCCGACTCATCTGTCTTCTTGTATGTCATTTCTCCATGCATTCAATGTACTTATTGCCAAATCTTTTTAATTTGACTTAAAACAGGTTATAATATTTAGACTATTATTATTATTATCATGTGATGTACAATTAAATCTCAACAGTAACTGCCAAAAAGAGACAGGTGCAGATGCAATGTATTGGTAAATCTAGCACTTGTGGTTTTAAAGATGTAAATCTTCATGTGTGTGCACAGCATATTATTTTTAAGTACAAAAATTCAAGGTTGTATGTGTTAACTCACAGCAGCCAGTTTATTGAAGAGGAATTTGAACTGCTCGGCCTCTTTAATCATCCTCTCAGCTCCTTCTCTCCTTTCATCTGCGTTCTTAAAAGTGATTCTCTTTTGCATTACTGCCTTAATATACTCCACCACCACTCTGCGCAGCGCCTCACTCGTCATCTCCTGTCAACCAGACAAATCACAGTATGTTAGCCAGGGGACATCAAGACAATATTCAAAATGATATTCTGCCTGTATTAGAAAAATAATCATTATTTATCAACATATACATTATACATGAGGACAATACCACACAGTGATCACTGACATGCAGGAACACACTGCAGACTTGGAGCAGTGGCTCACATGTCAGTTGCCCTGTCAGCAAATGATGGGTGAACGGGCCCACAATTTCTCTGGTCCAGGGTACTGAGCTGGAAAGTCTTTTGTCGCAAGCAGCTTCTCCAACCTTCTAGACTGCTAGCTAGCATATTTACATTATAGCAGCTAATGTAAACACTAAGAAATCTTACATAAGATGCTTGCCATTACCTGTGAAAAAGATAGTGTTAAGAACTGGTCTGTGAGAAACTCTGGTACACCATGAATGTGTAACCAGGTGTAGATGTTGAGAACACTGTGTAGATGCTGTGACCGAATATTCATACCTGGTTGAAGGGTTTTTTGATTTTGTTGAAGTCATTGAAGTAGTCTTCTACCGTCACACAAATAGTATCCACAGCGTGAGAGCCCATTAGCCACTTCCTAGTCAGCAGTTCATTTAGATGATGCTGGGACACACAAGTTTAAAAAAAAAAAAAAAAAAAGATCATTGGATTGATTCTTGTTTTTTTTTTTCTTTCATTGGTAGAATTGTCTCTATACTCATCTCAAAACTACAAAATGCAACTGAACATTTCACTCTTGTGCAGTGATGATTTAGATTCCCTCATCCTACGGAACTATGAAGCAATCACTTAGCTGATACTTTTATATTAATACAGTATCTAAATACATAGGAAACAACCTTCCTTATTACACTTTAGTCTGGTAAGTGCCTTTCTTACATCAAGGTCTAAGAAAACTTCATCCAATAGGAACTGACATCCCTCCTTGGCCACTTCATTCAGTGTCTTCTCAATGGCAGCATCGCTGTCTGTAGGCTCCAAAGACTGAGAGTACTTCCTCTTCAGGCTGTTGATGGACTCTCTGAGGTAAACATGGGACAGCTGTCAAACATTATAGAGCCACCATCTTTAAGCTTCAAAGATGATTAAGTCATTAAACAAGACAGGAAATGGCTAAAACCACAGCAACACAGATAACTATCAATTTAGTGAGTGAATGATGTTATATAGGTGTAATAATGACAGAAAAAACACCTTGAATTTTATTAACTTTGGCAAGAGTCTAATTGGAATCATAGAATGGCATGCAAATCCAATATTTGGTTCTAACTTTAATACAGAATCGTCTTACTTGAATGTCTGGCAGTTGTTAATGATGGCTATCATGTACTGAACATAACACTGAGGCAACTGACGGTCTCTCAGGTGCTCCTCCTTGTAGACTACTGCCTCCTCTTTGTACCTAAACACAAGACACATAGCTGGCACCCTCATACTGGATTTTTTTTATTTTTTATGAATGCTGAATATTTTACTCATTATGAGAAAAGTTTTAACAAATTGTGTGGAAAAAATTACCTCATAAGGAATGTGTTCATTTGTTTCAGACAAAGTTTTAAAACCTGCTCTTTAAAATCCCCATCAATCTGGGCAGCAACTTGTAGATTCTGCTCAAACATCTGACCAACAGTGGAGTGGAGGATGGAAAGAAGGAAAAGGAATCAAACAGACAGTGTTTTCAATAAGTACTTTAAGTATAACTTTACCAGTTTGGAGTCTAGCTCCACCCACGGCATAATTCAGAAAAGAAAAAGTGGCTAGCTGGAGTGGATATGAGTGACAGGAGATGAATAGGTCATGACATAGAGGACACCTATAGAACACGCTGGGCCCTAAAAAGGTGTTTGAATTTTTTTTTACTGCTTATTACTGGATCATCACTAGTATTGGTGTGTTTAAATCAAGTAATTTTGTTTACAGTCACCCCCCCCCCCAAGTTCTACAATCACTTTTTCTTGACACCTTATCTCTCAAGGTTTCAGTGATTCCTATATTGTAGTGTAGTAGTGTAGTGATACACTCTTCATTAAATAGTCTCTATTCTTGACATACAACATCATTTTCAGCTGTAAATATCAAAATTACAAACAATGCTTGATGCATCTTAATTTACAATGTTAAGAATCAGCAAGACAAAGAGTTCCTGAGTGTTACCTGAAAGACGATGGCAGGCAGTGTGGTTTGGTAGTATCCATCCTGGTCAGCCTCAGGCTCTGTGTCTTTCTGCCAGTCCTTCTTGTCTGTTTCCAGTGCTTTACGCAGCCAGCCAGTTATATTAGACTGTACACATGCAAACAGAGTCAGACTGTGATGAAAGTGAGGCCAGAATGATTCAATTAAGTGGAGAGTAAATGTCAGAAATAATCCTGTTCCTCCTCCATTAAAGATAACTACATTCATAGAACCAGTTTATTTGTTTTTATCATTGTTATTTTCTTATTAACAGTTTTTTTCTATTTAAAAATAATAATAAAAAGGATTTTTGAGTGTTTTTGGGGCCTAGAATGAATGAATTACATTTCAGTTAATTTCAGTAGGGAAAACTGATTTGTAAAAATAGTAAATCGCATAACAAGCATGGTCATGGAACAAATTAAATCCATACTAGGTTACACTGTACTGACTGTTGGTGTCTGTGCTGCTTACTGTGAAAGTCTGGACATATTTGCTGAGCAGGTCATCCACCACATCCTGGGGCAGCAAAAGCTCCAACTGGTTGATGTCACACTCTGAACGAAGTTCTGGATTGCCCATCATATCCACACTGAAATGTCCATGTACAAACACAAACAGCATATACATACAGTCTGTAATTTAGAAAAAACAATCCTTCTAAAGGCCCTTAGTATATATTATGCAAGTCTGACGAGATGTTACAAAATTAATATATCAATGGATATTCTGCACAATACTTTAGAAAGCTATTACGGAAAAAGACATTCCTTGAGCAGTGTAAGTGTGTGTACCTCTTGTATGTGTTGAGGACCCATGTTAACAGGGACACAATCTCATTAGCCTCCAAATCCTCAGAGGCCAATTCTTTTACACGAGAGGAAACAGCATTGTGATAAAGACTGAAAAACCTGAAAACATAAATACATGTGAAAGGACATACACACACCTTAATGTGTAACAGGACTCCACACTATTAATAACATCAACAGTTTGGGTTGATTTTACACATATGACTGGAAAAGGGAGGACACAGTTACAAAAGTCACTCTGCCAAAGGAGATGCCGTAAAGGCCCCAGTGATCCTGCAAATGCCCATTATGAAGTTCTTGAATTACAATGAACTTTAGACCAACAATACCCATCCAATATTTCTTAAATTATATACAGTAGAGATTTTTTTTATAGTTATAGATTTAATACAACAGCAAAATGAGAAGAAACAATGTACAAATACTTCATTATCATGTATTGAGTTGTTGAGTGTCAAGTATCTGTATCTTATCTGAATATCTATTTTGAGTGTTAACATAGTTTTCACACACTCAACTGTATTTTCTCCACCTTACATTTTCAAAACAGGTTTGTTACCTTAGTTTGCACACATTTAGGGGAAATTATTGACAGTTTTTTGTAACCTTTTTATGTTGTACTGCAACACCGTCATTTTAATTACAACATCTAGACTAATTTTAATCTCAACAATTATTTTAGGTGTTCTACTAATAATTTTATCAAATATTTGTCACTTTGTCATTTCAAAGTGACATTTCTTTGTAGCTGTTACCTATTGAAAGTGTTGTAGTGTGGAGGGAAACACTGCACCATAAGGTTCTTAACAACAATGAGGTCATCTAGAACGTATTTCCTAGTGATTTCCAGAAGGCGAACAAGCCACATTTTGTCAACCTCCCTCGTCACTGCCTGGGTACCCTCGATGCGGGTACTAACTGTACCCTCCAAGACCTGTGGGTAAGAGATCAGAATGAAGGTAAATTCAGTAACGCAGAGAGTGTAAGACAGAAAAGTGTTTTAATGTTCTCTATGCAATGTAGATGTACCTTACTGTTAATCAAAACTAAAAATGAATAAAGAGTCAGATGTTATAAGGACAAAAGAGGTAACAAAAGAACACACACAGACACACACACACATATATATGTGTGTGTGTGTCTGTGTGTGTAAAATGACAATTGATGTGAAGTTTTTATAATCAGTAAAAAGGTCGTGTGTGATTAACAGGGGTCTCTTTCTACTTTAATAATCAAATACCTCTCAATACATTTTAATGTCCTTGAGGATCCTTATTGCATCATTATTCTAATTAATCCTTCTTCTGCATACCTCAAACATCTTGTCCTTCCACCGTTTGGGGCGCCCAGGTGGAATGAAGCCAGTTTGCTTCTTACGGTCAACCATACGCCGATCGATCTTCTCTTCCCGCTCAATGATACGGACTACAGACACTAACATGGTTGGGTCACGACGAACTGTTACCATGGATCTCTGTAGTACCATCCACAATTGTTTGGCCAGTTCATCTGACAACCCCTGGACCTGTGTGGAAAGCACCAGTGCTTTAAAAATCTAAATTAATTAAGCTTAACAATTTGTTAGCCTCTTGTCTATAATAGGGATGCACAGATATGACTCAACATTTGGGTCAGCCAATACCAGAGCTGTTGGTACGAAAGAAGTTGTAATTATTCAGACAGTATGAGGATGTTATAAGGCTTTAAAACACTGCAGTTATCCTTAATGTTCTTTGTTTTTTTAGCACAAAAGGTGGAATTGACCACCTGCAACAGCCAGCAACGGCCTGGCCAAAAACCATTGCTGCAGATATCTAACCAGACAAACTCCTAAGAGCCTTTCATTGGATAATTATAAGAGTGGTTAATAGGTTTCAGATGACAACAGGTAAAACTGTACAAGCCTGTGGGAGCTGATTAATGAGTGTTGGGACTTTCTTTTGGCGAGGCTGTGTAGAATGATGGCAAATAAATGTGGTGCTTATGCAAGTCTTTTCTAAGGTGAGGTATGCTGTGGTGGGAGGTTGGATACAATTTAATAATGCATCATTTGTAGAAATTAAAAAAGATTAAAAAAAAAAACTTCAATATAATATTCATATTTCCAAGCTGGACCTGCGTTTAAGATTCAGAATCTGGAGAAAAGATATGAATATATAAATATAATGAATCCAAGTGTGATGAAAACATGAAATTTGTGTCCTCAACAGAAAAACTCTATCATTTATACTTACATCTTCAAAGTAGTTGGAGATCAGGTTCATGTCACTGGTGTTCTTGCTGTCCATGCGGTATTGCTCATACATGAGGTCATCACGTGAACACTCCAGCTCCATCAGCTTCCTGTGTGCCTGCAGCAGCTCAGCCTGCTCTATCAGCTGCTGGGTTTCTGCCACAATCTCTGGAACTGGACACAAAATGGTGTTACACTGCTAAAAACACAGCCAGTTTGTTATCATTCATTTTTTCTGCTCATATTTGTCTCATTATCATGTCCACTAATTAGATGCATCCACAATGCACCTCTATAAGAAAGTCTTGACATTCATTAATTTGTTATGTTTAACAACTATTATCTCCAGACTGAATATCTTAAAGTTAGGTAAAAACATTCACGTCAAGGACCGGAATATATTATGGTGGACAAATGTTAGGTCACCGTAATGTCATAAAAAATGTTTTTTGGTATAAATGTTCATGAGGACTCAAGTATAATGCAAAGATAGTGGACAGATCTGACTGAACATCTCCTTCTTGTTCCTAACACTTAAGATCCAGTCTGTAAAATTTAGGACAATTATGTAGATCCACATTTTTATTGGTGTCATTAGTGTCATCACCTGAATAATTGTATTCTGATTTTTTTTTACCCTATGAGTTACATGCATCTCAAATTCCAGAAAAGTTGGGAAGTTTGTAAAATGTAAATAAAAACATAAAAATATGTTTCAACTAAGAAAAATGAAATTTAAAAAAATTGCATTTCAGGATCGGTCAACCAAATCTTCACAGAAATTGTGCCTCTCTAAGATCATTACTTTGTTTTATCCAGTCATGTTATTGACCTGTTGCCTAATTAGTTGCAAAATGTTCCTCTAACCATTTGTTTTCAGTATTATTTACTTTTTTAGCCTGCTGTTTCCCATCCTAACTTTTTGAAGACATGTTGCTACCATAAAATTAAAAATTACCTTACTTTTTCTCTCAGTTTAAACATTTCATTTGTTCTGTCTTTTCCATTGTGCTCACTTCAGTATTTTATTTACAGTTTACACAGCGTCCACACTGTTCTGGAATTGGGGTTGCATATCTACAGGGGAACTGGTTGCCCACCTGAGAACAGCACAGTCATGTTTCTATAATAGCCTGGAAGAGGCTTTCACC
>JAPSES010122122.1:0-11939 GCA_029822895.1 Maxillicosta whitleyi
GTGCAATACATACATGTACAGTACATACATGTACAGTACATACATGTGCAATACATACATGTACAGTACATACATGTACAGTACATACATGTGCAGTACATACATGTGCAGTACATACATGTACAGTACATACATGTGCAGTACAGTATAGTTCATACCAGAGGGAGTGTTTTGTAACATTTTAGTTTGGAAAATATTATTTTTATTTTATTATTTATTTATTTTATTTTAAATGGTGGCTGTGGCTCAGTTGGTAGAGCAGGTCATCCAATAACTAAAGGGTTGGTGGTTCACATCCTCCACTTGTCAAAGTATCCTTGGGCAAGGCACTGAACCCTAAATTGCTCCTGGTAGGTCTGGTAGGTCCCGCCTACTGATGTAAATGCCAGTTACTATTTTCAGTTACTTCACATCCTTTTATTAAGTTTTATGTCGTTATGTTCATTCACTTATGATGTTGACATAAAAATATTCAGAAGTTTTTACTCTTTTTTGTTATAGACAAAATGACTTTAATAAATCAGACATACACAAAAAGTACCAAAAACAGGTAGTGTTGTATACCAGTACCGGTTCCCAGTAGCTGTATACCAGTACCGGTTCCCAGTAGCTGTATACCAGTACCGGTTCCCAGTAGCTGTATACCAGTACCGGTTCATAGTACTGTACTGGTTTAACTGTGTTCGTATAACAGGCACACACAGGAGCTGAAAGGCACCAGAGCCGATAATAAAACCAGTACAGGCGTCAGAGCAGCAGCAGACGCAGTCATGTGATCTGCAAACACCAACCAGACAGAACAATTAAAGGCAGAAAACAACCACTGCACTGCTGCCCCCTGCTGCCCAGGATCAGAACCTTCAACCTCTGCCCAGTTACAGACGATCAAACCCTCTGTTCTATGAACAAAACAAACATATTCCAGTTTGGGCTCATTTTATACACACGTGCTCTGAAACCGTCAGTAAATGCACCGTCTAAATTCATATTTGTCAGAGAATGTTTCATCACACACTGACGTTGAGTTTTTAATTATTTAATTATATTTGCTGCTCAGGCTCGATGGTGAAATTCTGAACAAAAATATTAAGAATCTAAGTGAACATAAATTACTTGAATTTTATTCTGAAGTTTTGTCCAACTGCAAACCATATTTTGAGTTGATTGTAATTTACAGTATTTGTATTTATTTATTTACTTAAAGGTGTGTATCAGCATTAGTTACAAAGGCACCAGAGTTAGCACAGAAGCTCGTTTGTATTGAACATAATAAAACTTCACATAGATTATGAAGGACTAATAATATACTGCAAGAAAACTGTTAAATGTGACATAAAGTAAAGTTTGCTCATGTTGAACGGTTCCAGCATAAAAAAGGGGCTTATGTTCTAAAAGTACAAAACATTTCCTAGAATAAGAACAAGATGTTAAATAAAACTGAGAAGAAGCGACAGAATAAATATCCATCTGTATTCATATATTTAGTCCACTTTGCCACGTTTCTTTTACAGATAAATGTGTTTTTTGAAGAAATCTGAGCTGAACACACGGTAAACCTGAAAACGCAGTTTTATGTGAAACTGATGTCAAACTAAATAAACTTTATGTGAAATGGTATTCATAAAGTCCCAAAATACACATTTGGAAGATATTTGGAAAAATGAACAGAGTCGGACATTATTTGTTTGTTTTTATGAGTTAAAATATATATTCAGACAAGCTGAAATTTCATAAGGTCTTACAAAACACTGGCAAAAATATGCCAAAATAGAAAGAAAATAGATTAGATTAGATTCAGCGTAATTTTAAAGAAGTTCAAAAATCAGCAGTTAAGGGCGGACGGTCGCACGACATGATGTTTTAACACTTTAAGGGAGGAAAAAATGTGTGATAACTAATGATTTATGGAAAAATTATTTAGTTCCATGGAAGACACAGACTACATATGGGGTGAATTATTATGAAATTTGAACAATGTTTAACTGAAGAAATTGTAATTGTACAGAAAATTTAGATGACACGTCATTGACCATAAATATGTAAATGCACAGTCATGGAAAAAATTATTAGACCATCAAAAGTCATGAAAAACAATGGTTATGCAATCAAATACCAACTCCTGTGTGTGTGTCATGTGACTAAAACAGAAAGAAAAGAAAACATTTAATGAATAAAAGCACAGTTTTTATCACAGATACTGATGAAAAACTGAAGGGAGTTTGTTTTTATTAATAAAACATGTTCAATGGATAAAAATCAGCTGTTAAATTAAACTAATATCAGCTGTTTGTGTTGGTTTGATCATACTTGTACAAACTAATGGAGCTTTATTTGGACCAGACGTTAAAATGAACTGAAGAAAACAAAGGTGACTGTATAGAGACAGTCTCCTGCCATATGCTTTTGTATGTTTTGATAAATGAAGTGTTAGATTCAAGCGGTTTTTCCTGCTCATTATTAAAAATATTCCTTTGATAATGATCAGTATGTCGACATAATCTAAAACAAGATACTGTGAAACCAACCTCCAATGTGAAAACACTGCAACTCATGAAAGAATTCAATATGCGAGTATCAATTAAAATATTATCTGGAGAGTCCGATCAGAACGGTATCCATAGCAACAGCTGCTTATTAACGGTGGTGAACAGTAAATCAGAAAATAACAGACAGAAGAATGTTGTCAGTGAAAACAGATGAGCTCTAATTAAAATAATGTACTGGCTGTGATTATCGGTGTGTGGCGGCTTCGCTCTCACCTGCAGCATCGCTGGCGTCAGAGAGGCGGTGGGCAGCGACGGGCTGCACAGGTTCATGGGGGAGAAGTCGGAGGCGGTGACGAACAGCGCCGGCGGGCTGATCTGCAGGACTTTGGGGGGCTTCCGGGTCTTTCCTGAGCTTTGAGTGGTGGCTGTGGTGGCGCCGCTGCTCATGGAGGACGAATCTGTGTCGACGAGGCCCGGTTCATCCGCAGACACGGTTCCACTGTCCACGTCCTGAGGCGGCGACACAAACACGCGTCAGTTTGAACTTTGGATTTTCATAGAATGAGTCAAATGTGTTTGACGTGTTCCCATAAAACCTGGACGTTCATCTGAAGCTTCGTTTAAAAAAAAAAAAAAACTGAAAATAAAACCCAGAGTTCAGCACGTTTCCACCCACTGGCACGGTGAGTTAAGCCCCGCCTCCTCCAAATCTGAGACGATGAAACTGAAACTTTCATTTTTTTGATGAAAAAGGACGTGGCAGCCTAACTTCAAATTAAAAAAAGCAAGTTATTTCTGTAAGGGGGGGGGGGGGACACCTTAACGAATGTAAATGTAAATTCTTTTGTACATTTTCAGTACTTTTGAGGTGAGTGACCTTTAGATTTATGTTTTAACTTTGGAACTGACACCTGTGTGAACTACATCATATTAAAAAAGTGGAAGGATTTACTTTTTATACTTGAACAAACTGGGATCGAACACATTCTAGTAGATTCTGTTTATTGTCAGTGCAGATCTGCTTTAACCTCTGAGTTACAAACATTTTTAATTACGCTGCCATGTCTCAAAAACCGTTGGTCCGATAAAGCTAAGATTGAAATTTTTGGCTTGTCTGGCTATGAATTACTGATATAACAAATTTCATAAAAACCTAAGGGGGTGTGGTTTAAAATGCCATTTAATTGGGTGATCTGAGCTGGACTGAGCCCGTTAAGTAAACGAGTTAAATGTTTATGTCCCCATTAGGGACCAACAACCGAATATTCTGTAACCGAATATATTCGGCCGCATATTGAAAACAAAGCCACATTTGTCCTTCAGTGGAGTGAGTTAAAACCGAGGCTGAACAGTAACATGTGACGCAATGACGTGACCTCTGACCCTCGGTAAAATGTCGGCGGTGTGGAGATATTTTAGTGTTTGAGCGAAAGAAGAAAACTGCAGTTTACAAGTGTTCAACCAAACTATTTAGAGGGGGTTCTTCTGCAATATGTAATAACTCTAAAATACTCAGAAATATAAAATATAATAAAAATATATAAAAATAGACAATATTCAAAAACTCTTTAATTCGTTTTGCTTTAAATTAATTAAAATCATAACTCATAACTGAGGACGCTGTGCTTTTAAACTAAATCACTGACACATCAGATACACGCGTTTCTCAAACTTGACATTTTCAGCATGTAGAGGTTTTGTTCTTTCACATAATGGGGGGGGGGGGTTGAAAGCTGTAAGGTGAAGACAGTGAATCAGAGCAAAATGTTGACTGAAATAAAAGATTATTCCACCCGCTGACGTCTGTTGGACTCAGAAAACACTTGTCCATGTTCTCACCTTCTCCTGAGGCTCCACCGTCTCCGATGCCTGAGAGTCTGCAGGCTGAGACGAGCCGGACTCCATGTCGCTGTCGATCACCAGCTGGGACGACTCTGCCACCAGGCTGGGGGAGGGGCTTGTTGAAGCCAGGTCTGGTAAACTGAAGGGGGGCTCTGCGGGGCGGATGTGTTCAAAGGTGTAGACGGGCTGTGACGGCAGGGTGGAGTGTGCGCTGACGTCCTCTGGCCTCGGCACTGGAACCTGGAGAGGATCCATATGGTTGGACATCGGGGTTGTCTCTATGGCAACCTGAGGAGACAGGGCCGGCGCCTGTTTTGGAGGCGTGTTTCCAAACTTGATGACGGACGGCAGTGCCGTGGACTGCTGTGGCTGAGGTAAGGCCTCCTGGTTCTGGGCTGCGGCGCTCAGAACCCTCTTCTCTGCCAGCTTCTCGGCAGGGTTCTCGATTTTGATCGACTTAAAGAGCTGGCGTCCATTTTGCAGCGAGTTAAGAGTGAAGGACGTGTAAAGGCCAGAGTGGATATAGTCATTGCGGTTGGACTGCTTGGTGCTGGAGCCCAGAGCAGCAGGATTGGGTCCCACTTTGTTCCGATCAGCTGACTCCAGCTCTTGTAAGGTGCCATCTGCTCTCCTTGGCAGGGGAGGGACCCCCCCAGCAGCTGCATCACCACCATCGGTTCTAGTGGCAACATCTCCTTTCAGGATATCGGGGTAGGACACGAAGCGATAGACAAACTTCTGCCCATTCACCTTCTTTATGATGTTCTACAACGGAACCAGACACAAAACACGTGTTACATTTATATTCAGCAAAAAGTTCAGTGAGAATAAAAACACAGGATTCCTCTAGAGACGCAGCAGCAATAAAAGCAGCAGAATGAGACCACAGAAAAGCCTCATGCGTGGGACCTGGCTGTCCTTCCTGTCTGTACCAAAGTAGCAGCCACGAACACAGCGGCCAAACATACCAGCGCACGCCCACAGGGTCAGGCTGCACTTACGCCAAACCACAGGCACAACAGCAGCCGCTGCGCCGTGTCACTGACTTTAAAAAGGCCATTTGGACTGTTTTAGTTCAACCTAAAAAATCAGAAATCTACTAAAATCCTCAACAGCAGCGGTGACAGTATCAGGTTCTGTTGGTGAACGTCCATGCAGAGGAACCTCGGTCCGCCTGGTTCTGTTAAACTGAACGTTCTGCTCCTCCACTTCTGCCTCCGACCGGGTACGAAACCACCGCCAGTTAAACCATATCCAAAGAAAACAGACGCCAGAGGTTTTCAAACGATTAACTGAACTTTGCACTAAAATCATAACAGAACGCAGACGATACAAAACTGAACTGGATTCAACAAAATAATAAAAACATCCAAAGTGATGGAAAACACAACGACTGATGAACCACTGAACCAGGATTATTGATGTGATTCATAACATTATCTGATTTGTTTTTTATTTCTGTCTGATAAAACGTGTCGTTTACATGGTCAGATGTTTCAGAAACAGGTGAAGGACACGTTGGACGTCTTTGAGCGGGACAGTTCCTTATTTACAAACCAACACAACTTTGTGTTCAAATGTTTTGCTTCTGTGGTTGGAGCTCATTTATTTTGGAGTCTTAATCTCATAAATTGCCCCTTAGCTGTTCTGTGATGCAATTAACTTGTGTTTTTGTGTTTGCTGGAGCAGCTGTGTGAAGGAAACTGTCCTCCGCGTCTCCAGCTGCTGCTTCCACACAAAGGCGCTGATGCAACCGGGCGTCTTCTAATTGCTTTAATGATGGCTCCCAATCAATCATTTGATCTCATTCATACTCAGATGTCACATCATGAGACTGAAATGTTTCATGTTTTGTAAAGAAATATTGGGACGCTCGTTCCCCAAACGTACCTTTAGAGCCGACGTCTGCTCCGAGCTCAGCTTTTCAGAAGCAGAGCTAATAACATTTATTCTCCCAGAGAAGGAAGACGCTTAAGAGTCATTTTTGTTTTTGTTATCCAACAGTTTCAGTCAAAAGTACAGAACTTTTGGTTCCAGACTAAAGTGGACGACATGGGAATGTGTTTTCCACCATCGATCAGTAAACTCCTGCATTTTAACGCATTAAAGCCTCTATTACACATGAATAACCATTATTACACATGAATAAACATTATTACACATTATTTTTCAGATGAATGATCATTATGGAAAGATAGAATTGTCTTTTGACACCTGGGTTTAATTTGTTTACACCATCAGATTTGAAAAATGTTTTGTTGTTTCTGGTCGTGACATTTTAATGTTGATCAAATATTTTATCAGTATAATTTGTATCGATTGTTTGGAACATTCTCTAATCTGTAAATTTCTCAAATGTTTCTCACGTTCTGAACATAAAGAATAAAATAAAACCACAAAAAAAAAAAAAAAAAAACAGTCTGGGTTCTTCAACTTTCACTTTCAAAAGCTCCTGCTTAAATTATAACATGTATATATATATATATACATATATATATATATATATTAAATAATCGATAATGTAATTAATTACACAAACATTTTTAATCAGGGCAGTTTTATTTAATCACCCCATAGTACCTCAGCCAAAAATTAAAGTTATTATTTGTTTCTCTTCACTTTAAACAACTGCCTTTAATTAAGCAGAAAAATAAGAAACTAGAGTAGGTGGAAAATGACTTAAAAATATTACACGTCTACATTAATAGGATATTAAATGTCTTAAACGTCCTTCAATAAACTATTACAATAATCACACACACTGTTTCATAGTTTTTATAACCTCAGTATTAAACCTGAACATGTGACTCGTGGTTTGTGTTTTCGTGGCGTTTGTGCAGATGTTACATTTATTCTCTGCTAAATTTACTAATTCATTCCATAGTATAAGACATTAAAGAGATGACGTTTTTAGACTCGGCTGTAAGTACAGACGCCAAAACAAATCAGTTGTGGTGAACTTTTACAGTAGCTCCACCCATTAACCAATCCAGTCTGGGACACATTAGTCTTTTTTCTGACATCATTCTGTCCACAAACTCCAACATCTGATGTCAGTAAACACAGCAGAGGGCTTGGACGCAGCCATATTTCATCCACTAAAGGGACAAAAAGCACTATAATTCAGGCTTATTGGTGTCTGAGCAGAGTTTCTGCGGGTTTACGACCTTTTTAACCTACTATATTTGTAAATTTAAGACTTTTTCAGACCCTGCAGGAATCCTGTATGAGAGCTAAGTTAAATGTAAGACTCCTAAAGGCCTTTTTCAGACCATGTATAACAAAATTTAATGTCCATTTCACAGACAAACTATAAAAAAATGAAAATGTATTTATTTGATTCCATTTGTTTGGCTCCATTTCTCACCGGAGGCTCCAAAGTTAACGATAATTTTAATAGAAACTATTGGGATGGAACAGGTGGAACTGAGTAAACACAACAACATAACTTAAGACGTAGCGTATCAAGACTTTTTAAGGTATTAAACACAGATTTGTAAATTCAAGACTTTTTAAGACTTAGAAACCCATGCATGGTTCCAGAAAGTTCAGTTTAAGACTTTTTAAAAATGTGTGACTCCTAGAATTCATGAAAATGTATTTATTTCCTCCAACACCATCGTTCCCACTGTTCCCAGTTATTGGTCACTGGGGGCTCCAAACTTAGCAAGAACTGGTTCGTAACGTCAATCCAAGTTGGAACAGGTGGATCTGAGGAGACGTTACTTTCTTTGTGGCTCAGTTGGTAGAGCAAGTTGTCCAATGACCAAAGGGTTGGCGGTTCAAATCCTGGTTCCCACATGTTAAAGTGTCCTTGAGCAAGACACTGAACGCTAAATTGCTCCCAGTAGGTCTGGCATGGTACGTTAGTGGGGGTTCTGCGGACACTGTTTATTTAACTGTTGTTTGTTTTCATATCCACCTGATTCTGTAAAGGCCTGTGAAGCAGCCGTGTTGTGTGCCGGGCTGTACAAATAAAACTCAACCTTACTGTACTCGCACACATTGCATGAGATTGTCTGTTTCAGGTTGAAACCCTCCCACCCTTTGGACTCCTTCGCCTTTGAGCACAGTCTCCTCGCTCTCTTCCACAGCGCCAACGTTTGGACTGAGTCACAGACGTCACTGTTTACAGTCTGTGTAGAACATGATCCCTGGGACGGAACCAAAGTGGCTACTTCAACAACGTTAATAATTCAATGAATACTCAAGGCAAAACAAACGATTCGAGGATTTTTTTTGTATTCGAATTACTTGAATTACTCGTAGCTTTAATCAAATTGAAAACCTTTTAAAAGACTTAAAATGCAAACGTGTGGATTCAAGACTTTTTAAGACCCTGTGAAAAGCTGTTACAAGGAAGTGGAAAAAAACAGAAGCGCCAACGGGTCAGGATTATCCAAGAAATATATTCTATGGAAAAAATAACCCACAAACTTCACAGATGGACGAAAGACGGACTGATTATAGAACCTGGAATGGAAGGACCAAATAACTTATTGTAATGTTGTGTACCCAAATACAGCAATCCTGCTCAGGTACCACAGTGCGTAGGGTTCATTTAACAGCTGACTAATAAATGACAGTATCGATTATTTGTGTATAATGCCCCGTTTCCACTACATGGTACTGGTTCTACTCGGCTCGACTGGTTCCTGTGCTGCTGTCGGTTCCTTCCTGTCGTCTGCTCAGAGTTGTTGAAAACTCACTCGTGTGTTTTCTTTGAATGCTTCCGTCTTTTACATTAGAACGACTTACAAGGTACAGGCATGTATAGTGTGAAGGGCCTTGCCAAAGGGCCCACCTGGGATTTGAACTGGCAACCTTCTGCACCAAAGTTGGTTAACCGCTCCCGTCTTCCACCACAGACTGAATCTATGTGACCGTCTGTACCGACTGTAGTTTGGTTCTGTCATCAGGTGGATTCATACTTCTGCAATCAGTGTCTGCAGAGAGCACATGTCCAGACGTCACGTTTTGGTGTCAGGCCCAATATTTTTGGAACTAAAAAAAACTAGCATCGGGTCCAGATTCCAGGTCCTTTTTCGTAATGGAAACGTGAAAGAGCCGGTACCATGGAGTGGAAACAGGACACAAACGCTGCATAAACAAGCTGAAGTGAAGGCAGTGTAGAGGACAGGCTGCTGCTGCGTGTCCTTGGGGGGGGGGGGGGGTCTTGTGTGCGTTTACCTTGTCATAGTAGTATCTGAGAGCTCTGCTGAGTTTGTCATAGTTCATGTTGGGTTTGTTTTTGCGGGCTCCCCAAAGCCGGGCCACCTCCTCCGCCTGCAGCAGCTTGAACTCTCCTTCCTCATTGGTCCAGCAGATCAGATGCTCGTTACTGGAGTCCAGTAGGAGCTGGAGAAGGAACTGCCACAGGGTGACAGAGTTGTCCATGTCTCTCACTGGAAGCAATAAAGGCAAAAAAAAAAAAGTCATCAGAAAGACAAAACAATGAACAGGTTTCTACTGCCACTGGACAAAGATTACAAAACCGTGTTATTTTAGATGGAAGAACACACAAACTGAAGCCAACAGCTCCGATGAGTCACTTCTGAAGAGCCAAAGAATCCCATCAGCCCACAGTCTGTTCTCAGCTCACAGTCTGGGATCTCAAGCAGCGCGAGCACAAGTCTGGTGTGACTGCTACAAACAGTTACAGCCAAAAATATGTGGCTGTTTTTCAGAACCAGATGCACCTTCTGCTAGAAACACGCTTCCATAATGTGGTGCACACATTCCAGGAGCCAAACGCCACCGTGCCCCCCGTAGAAAAGAGGGCTTTTAATAAAATTAGATCAGGTTAAGTACCTTTGACTGCTTTTTCTACATTACGTAGGACTTTCTCAACACCTTTCAGAGGAATAAGAACATGCAAAAAGGTGCCGTTCTGACACTGAACTGCTACATTACATGCACACTCTCATTTTCGCAGTGAAAAACTCTAAGAAAAATATAGTTTGTTATGAATACCACTGGATTTTTCTCAACAATTGTATGTGTCCAACTGAAGGCCAAGCATCTTGTTCACATCACACTTTATGGAACTGCACAACACGACTGTGGCAACAGAAATGAAAAGCCCTGCACATTGTGAAGGAACGAATGATGTTCATTCACTGATAAATTCACAGAAAATCTATTTACACAACAGCAGCTGCAATATTCAACCATTATTACTTCCAGAAAATGACAGAAAATCCAAGGGTGAAGTGGATGGCTTTTTTAAAAAATGCATTTTTCCACTTATTACCAAATGCTTGTGTCAAAGATGGGACCAAATCTATGGAGGAATTCATAGTTTTTTCTCTAGTGTAATGTATTTTTATATGTTTAATACTGACATTTATCATATGAGTTTCCAGCATCAGCTCATGAAAGTTGTTCCTAATAACTTACACAAAAAGGACTTTGGGTGCAGTATATTTGCATATTTATGCATTTGGACTATTGTCTTTTATAGTCCATTATAGTCTTTGCACTATTTTGCCTTTACATTTTTATACCATTTTGTAAACTTTTACATTATGTTTTGTTTTTAGTTTTATTTTAATATTCTAGTTATTGTCTAGAATGCGAGACTTATTGAATAAAACTTAGCCAATAAAACTGATTCTTATTTTTATTATTGTTGGAGTGTGGACCAAAAATAAATAAGAAGTATAGAAAAGTCCAAAGCAAACTAAATACGCTCTGGAAACTGCCCCCCCCCCCCCAATCACCTAAAGGAAAGTGTACAGACAGGATTCCCATCAACACAGATGTGTCCTATTTGAGAATAAAGTCCACATGTATTTATTGTCTGTTCTAACACTTGTGTCGCCTCCGCTGGATGCGCGTCTGCAGGATGATGTAATCACATGTTATCCACAGAACAACGACAGGTTCCTCTTTTCACTACAGGAAAGGCTTCGGGAAGATAAAAACAGATGGTAGATGACAGGGTTCCTGCCAAGACTCATGAAAGGGAGAACAAGGTGAAAATAAAAGCATATCATAAGTTCCCCCAGTGAGGATAAAGTGGGTCCAGAAAATGAATGAATGAGCTCCTGTAAAAATAGGACCATTACAGAGTCTCATAGTGAGTAGGGGTCCGTTTAGTCTTCAATGGTCCTGGTTCTGCTGGAAAGTGAGAGATGAAACCTTCTCAGGAAGGTCCGGCGGTGTTCAGAGCTGCTGCAGGTCATGAACTAGTGACAACATCCTGCTGTTGTTAGAAAAGCTTTGACTTGGTAGGAAACGTGGTTTTGTGCAGATAAAGCAACACATCTGTGGAAGTTAGAACCAATAATAGTGACAAATACTGAAAAAATAAGGCTTCTGAACAGACTTTAGGGAAAATAATGAACTTCCAATATCAAAAATGTCTTAAACTTCTTCTTAAATTAATGTTGAGTTACATATTCATTCAAACACTGATGATCAAAGTTTCAGATTAATGCATTTATTGACCTGACTTCAGTTGAACAATTATTCAGTTTATAATTCATTAAAAGCTCTTCTCAGACATTTGAGTGTTTTCAGTTAAGCTTTTTTTTTCAATCTCTTGTCATTCCATCATCCTTTTGATTAACCTCTAGTTCACAGCGAGGCTATTATCATTAACGAAAA
>JAPSES010122137.1:0-16385 GCA_029822895.1 Maxillicosta whitleyi
CCCCCCTCCACACACAAACACATGCACACACCCCACCCCCATATTTACATTTCAGCTCCAGCTCCTCAGTTACACTCAGCTGTGGGGCCTCACTGTGTCACTGGATAAACTGCTTTGAACAAAAATCTCCATTGAGCATTGAAATGAGTGTCTACATATCACACACAGCGTCCTGTCGGGCCTCAGACATAGAGCTCACATTTCCACGCTTCAATCCGTCACGCTTCCTCTTCTTTCTCTTGTGCTCTTTGATTACATGAATAAGTCGGGAACCCCACTGACTGCACAGCTTCAGTGCTCACAGTACACATCTACATTTGAGACATTTACACTGTAAAATATTGCGATTTTCTCCTTTAACAGTGATTCAGGCTGATGGCTCCGTGAGCCTAGGAAACATCTAGAATTTATTACATTATCAAATCTCTGTTTTTACTCATTAATTGTTGCTTTTCTTCATTTTAATTCATATAATAGACATTTGATGATATTTGAGAAATGTTATTACCTATTTCATTAGTCATAACAATTATGGATGAGCTGAATGAGGTCATCAACAGATATTCATTCTTTTTACTGCTTTAAAAGGCTCCCGGTAAAATTACTGTAGAATGTTTACCTCAGGCTCCATTGGCCTTTGTGGGTCCCTAATGCTAGTGTAGGTTTCATTTAAGTCAGGTTTGTGAGATTAGGATGCTGACACATAGCATAGATAGTGTTTAACTATCACTTTTTCAGACAAAGCTTAAAGTACTGGAGTTGTTTTGTTTGTTTTACCTTTACATGTTTCAACTGTCATTTACAGTCTTTTCAAAAATGACAAAATGAACCTAATTGAACTGATATAGATAAATATATCTGCATTACATATTACACATACCAAATTGTATTTTAACTCTAAGAATGAATGTATCAGTAAATAAATTTAAGGAAACAAAATGAATGCCTTGGTCTTCATGAGGTGGGAGGTCGAAATGATGTTTTTTTTAAGGAACTGGAACCACACAGGAAGTCTTCCACGGGGGAGGACTCTCTCCAGACTGAGGCTCAGGTTGAACAGTTACAGAACCACCTCACAGAGCTGGTCTGCACAGTCTCTGAGCAGCCTGGACCAGATGCCGTCTGGGCCTGTGGTTTTCCTGGCCTTTGTCTTCTTGAGCTCCCACCTCACCTGGTCCATAAAGTCCAAAGAGAGACGAGTGAGAAGCAGAAGAGATATTGGTCTCAGCAAAGAGGGGGCTGGTGATCTGGGGGGATGAAACAAGGGACATGAAAGAGTAGGGGCTAGGACCGGGATAGAGAGATATGATTGGAGCTGAGGTGTCAGTGGTGACAGCGGGGGTGGGGGTGGGGGGTTGAGGCTTGGAGTAAGGATTGTTAAACCTAGGTTATACCTATCGAAATGCAAATTCTGCTTATTTGCCCAGTCCTGATCTCCATTCCCAGAATGTCCATCCCCCTTTTTTCCCATGGCTTGATGTGTCTCAGGCCTCTGCACACGATCTTGTTGTCCTGTGGGCACTGCTCCAGTTTCCTCCTGTAGCTGTCCCTACTCCTGATGCTGTATCTCAGCTCCCTCTGGACTCTTCTCAACTCCTCCTTGTCCTCTTAGATAAAGGCCTGTGCTTTTCATTGCTTTACTATTAGTTTTTTTTTTTGTTTTTTTTAACAATTTGCCTTCTTTTACCCTGAAAATTAATTTGCATGACTTAGAATAATGAAATATTAAAACTAAGTAAGAACAACATATAACATCAATATGACAACATATAAAATCTACAAGAAAATATGACTTACATAACGAAGTGAGTTTAAATCATTATTAAAACCAAACTAAATCAACTCCTGAAGTACAACAATTTTACAGTAATCTCTTGAGAACATTTTTCTATTGGTCAATACAGCTATGTAATGTTGAATGTCACAAGTTTGGAACAAACCAAAAGGAATAAAAGTAAGCACTAAATCCTAAAATCATAGAATAATAGGTCAGACTTTCACATAATTTTCATCTGGTTATATAGTGCTTCATAAGATTTGTACAAAACATAACAAACACAAATAACCATCTGGGTTCTATATCATGCTTTGGTAGTTTTACTTTTGTATTTTGTAATGTCTAAATATTTTATTTTAATGTTTCTTTTCATTCACATACTTACTCACATCAGCCACGGAATTGAAAAACACCATATGTATATAAAATGAAAATAATATAAAGAAATAAAAAATCATCATCATACATATATATATTTAGAAAGATCATGTATTATATTATACAAAAAACATAGGTTATTTTCCCAGGAGTCCCATGGACATTGGGAAAGTTTAATTGTCCTTTTCAGACAATAAATCATCTATTTTTTGCAAAAAATAAAATAAAATTTCAGACAATGCAGAGGTGTCATGTCAGATAGCATTAAGATTGTTACACCTCACACTTTGAAGTGAACTGAGATCTATCTTTCAATTGTGTTCAAGAGGTGTCATGTCAGATTAGTTTGTCACACCCTTAGAATTGAGATTTAAAGAGGTGTCATGTTTTAGAATATAAATTATAACTTATAAGAATGTTTATTAAAGATAAGTAACTCATCTTTAGACCCAAATTTAAATATGTTAGAAACATGCTATTGACTTGAAATTTTGTACACACATAGTTACTTTTGTCTAGAATATATGATAGGAGTTATAAGAATTTCCATTAAAAATAAGTAACTAAACATGTCCCCAGACTGCTGACTTCATTTTTAATTTGTAGGCATAGGTTTGGGTAGCTTCCTGGCTGAGGCGCGACTTTTATGTGGTTCCAAAATAAATCACATACCTCCCCTAATGTGTAAAATAAATAGGCCTGTAGGTTAAAAATAAATGTACTCACGTGGAGACTTGATGAGATAGTTATAAACATCTGGGTACTCCACACTGGGCCATTCCAAAGACACACATCTGCTGGCAGCCTGTATGGACATGTTTTCAGCCCCACAACACTTATTTTTGTTTTATATCTTACTAACTCCTCAGCAGGCAACTCATCTTGATACTGGTAACTCGTTTTATGGCTGTTATCTAGCAGACACTAACAAAATTAAGCTAAGAAACACAAATACTCCGAGTGGATGTACATAGACGTCTATGGTGGATGTAAAGCGAGTTTTACCCCAATCAAATATGGCGCCTGAAGTGGCTGGGAAGATCACGTGATTGTGACGTGACGCCAACAACAAGAAAAGGCATCACTTCCTCTACGTCACACTCGATGCTCGTCCGCTCGCGCATGCGCTTAGTAGCTAATAGGAAAAAGCTTGTGGTTACAGGAAGTTCAAAATGGCGATGGACGGAATGATGTCCACGTCTTCGGGTTTAAGTTATCACAATGTCGGAGACTTTTACCCCAGAAAGTTTGGCTCCAAGCCGGATGTGGTGCCATCCGGGGTGACGGAGAGAAAAGTCGGGCCGCTGGATAAGCCTGACATGGTGTCCGTGGATGTCATTAACATCAACGATTCAGGTTTGTTATGCTAGAAAGCTAACAGCTAACACCACATACTGTGATATGAGGTGTTTGCTAACATTAGTTTCACTATTTCAGCTTCAACACCAGCTCAGATTTTTTTTAAGTATTGTACCGTTGTCTCATGATGCCATCGCAGGTATTTACGCTATCTTCAACGAATTGTGTTAAATGGTTGTGCACAGCATTCATTCATTATCGGTCACAGTTCATCTGTGTGTTCGGTTCCAACCTTCACTGACCACTGTCCGCAAATAAACATTAACACATTGAAGTACTCGAGCAAATTTACATCTCTATGTGTATATACTGGAGAAATTGATTGTTTGCACTGCAAGACATAGGACTTTTTTAAGGATACATAGATAGCAGCATCCTGTTCTTTGCACAAACAACAAAAATAGATCATCATACATCCAACACAAAATGATGTCAACAGAATGTGTATTAAATATACTTTGACCTTTATTTTCAGATGGTATCGACACAACATATTCTATGATTTTATCTGGTCAGATGAAGTTTATTCATTTTATTTTCAGATGGCCAAGAGCTTGTTGACTCTAGAGGGAAGGCAGGAAGAGTTGACACACACACACACACACACACACACACACACACACACACACACATAAAAATAATAATAATAATACACACATACAATTTTAATTATTGCAAGTGTAGTAATTAAAGCTTAATGCAAAACTTGTTTAAGTTTACCAAGAACCGTCTGTAACCATTACATGATGGAAAAGTTAGTTATCCATACTAACTTTGTTGATTATAAACAGATGCGATTATGTGTTGGGTTGGGCCATGCTCCTAAGCCTTGTGTTTGGGTGAGAGAACCCTGTAGGCTATTCTGTAGTCTGTTGATGTGTTTACTGAATACATACTATTATAATGAAGGAAACAAGGTACAAGGATCTTGACCCAAAAAACCAATATGGAAATATATTGAAGTTGCAATACTGCTGAGAGCATAATTTTTTCACTGAGTCATTCCAGTCTCATCCACTGTATTTGGGATGATCTGGTGTTTGTCCATCTTCCAAATTTACCTTTGTTAGGCTAATTAGACAGCATTGATCTCTGTCAGGCTTTTATGGAAGCATCACTAACAGCTTTCTGAATCATACTTTTGGAGTTTCATCTTTGCAAAACACGAAAAAAAACCCAGCTACTTGACACTGACAATGTAAGGTACTGGACGGCATACTCGATGGTGTGACAGACTAGCAAAAACAGACGCAAAGAGGCAAATACTTTTTCATATCACTGTAACTGATTAAATGTTGCTGCTCTAATGCAAGTTGATATAAAATACCCAAAAGTTCAAATCATTTTTAACACTGACTGTGTTGTTCCACAGATGTTCCAATGCACAGGAAGAAGCATGAGCATGATACATATGTGTTGGTGAGTATTGGTTTTGGACTCGTTTCAGTATTGATGATGCTAATTCTCAATCAGTGTCACACTTGCATTCAGATAGAAACAAACACACAACACACACAGCAAGAGTTTTTAAGATGAGGATGAACTTTTGTTTGTTCAGTCTCTCCACAGAACTTGAAGGGAAGTTGTGTAGGTTGGAAATAGTTGTTATGCATTAAAACCCTTATCAGAGCTGACGTTTACATATTCAATACTGCGTGTTTTGTTGCTGGGTGAAGTTAAGATCAATATCTGACATGAGTGTGTCACAGGATTGTGGACATATTGGTTTTGGCAAAACACTGGATTTAATCTCTGTTGCCAACTGATGCCTTGTATGCAATGTTGATATTGTCAGGTAAGAAAATGAAAAGATTTGCTTTATTTGTGCAGAGGAGGTGAAACATTAAACAGACAGTCGTCCCCAAAACCAAATAGTTGACCGTTGTCCTCATGAAGATACCACAGGGAAAAGAGCTTGTTACAACAAAGAGAAAATAAATCCACCAAAAGTTCTATTTCAAGCATCTTCATGGAATATATTTAAATCCCAAACTTACTTATGTACACATGACCCAGAGTATGTACCCCCTGTTTATTCCATTTGTAGCTTTGGTTTTTGCATAGAGACCCTGGGAGTAAACAGGCCCTAGGTCCAGGTGTCCAGGTCAAGGTGTGTAGGAAGTGCTTTTAGTTTGAAAGAGAAATGGTTTAATTAATGATGTGTGGACAACATCTTGGTAGCAACAAACAGGTAGGGCCTACAGATTTACAGATTTGACTAATGTTGCCACATTAGTGAAAATAATCATAGAAAAGCCAATAAATGATGTAAAATAGACACATTAACCTAAATAACATAATTTGATCTTTTGGTTGTAGACTCACAGATCAGAGCAGCTGGATTTAATAATATGGAAGCGTTGGGTAAATTACAACACTGTCAAAATACTTGTGAAAAAAAAATCCTGCAGTCATTTTTTTTCTTGACAATGACAAAATAAAGACTATTTTCTTTTGCTTTAAAGACAAATACATTTTTTTATGTTACTATCGGAACAAAAAGAATTGGAAATAGAGGTTTCTTTCTGTTTATTCTTGCAAGTACAATAGGGCCAACATTTATTTATTTGAAGACTCATTCATAAATTAAATAAATAAATAAAGGACACAGCACTGTGATTATACTGTGAGTATTATTTATAGAACACATAACAGCACCGTATCAGAAGAGCAGACTTCCCTCATATATATATATATATATATATACTGTATATACACCTGTGTCACTGTCTACCTGTATATTGCACATTTATGTAAATGTATATTAGCACTGAACAATAAAACAATAACAATATCGTGATATAACTTTCCTCATTAGAAATCTGAGACGTGCATAATTTCAATAGAATTCATTTGTCCATGTTCAGACAGACACAAGAACCACCAATCATAATTAAGTAGCGCCGCACTAAACTAATCGTGTTAGAACTGCGGCAAGTTAGGTCGACACCCACAGCACATTCAGAAGAGCAGCCGCAGCGCACACACTAATGTTTGGGCTGCAGTGGGAGATGAATGTTCGCTCAGGAGAAAAGGAGATCTAGAACTCAGGTGACTGGGTTCCTGAAAAGTAGAGTGTGAACCGTTTGGGTTCAGGACCTTCAGTACAATACAGAGGTACATGTAGAGTATGTGAAGACCGTAAACACTCACCGCAGTAAAGTTGGCAAGAGATTCACAGTAGGTCATTGGTCAGTAATCAGTGAGACACACATGACGGCTCTATGCAGCTTTGACACAGAGTGGAAACACCAACCCTGTTTTCATTCACACAAATGGTCCTTAACCATCAGTAGACAGCACTGCCTTGAATGTGGAACCAATTAGTGACCATGATTTTAGGGACCATTTGCAAAGTGCTAACCGGAAAATTTCTACATACTTAAAATTCAGTAACTTTGCTTCTACTCAGTGAAATGGCACCATATTTATTTCACACACCCATGAACCTCTTCTGCTGACACTACACTCAGTTTTGTGGAAAGAAATTGACAAATTGCAACTTACCAATCACCAGATTCAAATTATGTTGAAATAGTTCCCTCATTTAAGTCCCATCCAAACCAGTTTACTCAAAATAAAAGTTTGAAGTTCTTTAGCTGGATTCAGACCGGCCAGCCCAGTGTCAGAGACAGTTCCCAACCCAGTTACACTGGGAACTGAAGTGTTCACCTGTGAATGGCCCACATTCATTCCTACTGTTTGCCCCTTGACATTTGGAGATGGAGTAGGACTGATGCATGATGGGATAGATTGTTACAGAATGTTACAACTTATTTTCTCAGACAAATTTTCAGAATGCTTTGAATTTCGGTGTGAACATGTCGACCGGTTCCAGAATTGGTGCAGGAACTGGCATGATTCTCTTGGTCTGAAAATGCAGTGACAGTATGTGCATGGTTCTACAATATTTGTTTTCCATTCTAAATGGATTCCAGATCTTTTGCGTCATTACCGTAGGCAGAGAGGAGAGGGATGGAGGAGGTTGGTTATGACGCCTAAAGCAATAACCAAGTTGGCTAACCAGCAGCTAAGAACTTTTAATTAAATTTAGCACGTCATGGTGGTGCTGCAGAATGTATTTAGGGGAACCTTTGCATGTGTACCTAGTGTACCTGTAGACCAGACCAATGAATGGACAGAATCGTCTCATTTTTTTTAAACCTATATTTAGGTTTTTTGACTATATGAAAAGAAACTGAAACGAAAGACATCAAGTCTAAAAAGTCACCAGGGAAATGTTCAACTGCTGTGAAGTAGCAGCTGACGAACAGCTGTGAATGATGTGTTCAATAACCATGGTTTTGGTTCTATAGTGTGTGATTAAGCAGTGACTTTAAACCACTGTCATGACCTGTGACAGGGTTATTTCTGAACAGGTTGTTTTTCTTCATCGTTTTACTTTGCTTTTAGTTGTATTTTTTCTTATAGTTGAAAATCTGTCTGACCTGACTACGGCAATATTAATGACCAGGAAATTATAAGTGGTTTTGAAATGAATGCATGTTTTGGCAGATTTTTACCCTTGGACACACAGGGTCATCAGTTGGTCGCATGTTTGTCTAAAAACTTTGGCATGCACTGATAAGACTGGCCCCTGGGTGGCAGTAGTGTGTCTGATAAATCAGGCCGAGGGTTTTAAGCACATGCACATGATGTTTTGCTTTATAACAGGATGCTTGTACAGGTCTTGAAAGTCTTAAATCAGTATGGAACTTTCACATGCTGTTTTACAGACCTTGAAATGTCTGGAATATTGTGTGAAAGTCTTAGTAAAATAAGGAAAAAGTTTCTCTCATAGTCAAATTTTAGCACATGCTCAAAGGCACATAATCTTATAAGATAAGAAATACACGAGGAAAGAATATAAAAAAATTGATCTCATTTCACAAACTGGTTAGTACTGGAATGATTCTAGTGAAACTTGTTTGTGTGATATCCATGTGATTTTCGTGTTTTGAATTAGTTTCTCTCAGTTAAATATAATTTACTATGTATTATGCATTCATTCCTTCATACTTTTATTGTAATTAACTTTTCTACTACACACAACAGGTACAATGTCAACCAAAAGAAAAATAAATATAAAAGTACATAAAGTCAATGTTTAGGGGAAAAAAGTATCAATGTTGAAAAAGTCTGGAATTTTTATTTGGATTAAGAGCAAGCGCCCTGTGTAACAACTATATATGCACAAAGAACAGATGTTTTGTTGTTGCTTTATTGATGCAAATCTTGCCTCCAGAAGGACCAGATGCAATCTCTGTTAGTTTTTCCAAACTCTGACACGTTGTCATTTAACTTCCATTGTTGTGCACCAATGCGCCACTTGGGGGCAGTATAGGTCAATATTCGCCACCTTTTTGTTCTCAATGGACAGAATGGACATGATTTCTTTTAGTTTTGATCATATTAAGAGTTGTTGTGTTTCCTCTTGTACTGTTAATCCTTCATAGAGATATTTTTTCATTGCAGGGAACCATTCATCCATTCAGGAAAACACACAGATCCATCTTTGGGAAACTCCTGCAGGAATTCAGACTGGTGGCTTCAGACAGACGGGTAGGTGTTTGTGTGAGACTGAAAATCTGTTGTGGTTATGTCTTTTATGTTTAACTTTTGTGTGTTCCAGACCTTTTGTTTTTAGTAGTGTGCAGTATTTGGAGAATCCTCCTCACTTTATAATCCCATTAGATTGTAAGCTGGTTAGATTGTGTGTCTCATACATGGAGTCAAACCCAAACAGCCCCAGTAATCCTGTTTCTGAGTAGGTCACCATGTTCTGGTGAAAACAGCAGGGATCAAGACCTCACAGCCAAACGCTATCAGCTCTGAGATCAGCCCACATCCGTTGAGCTCCTCTGTTAGTTTCTTTCATTTTGACCTGTTGCATCATGCAGCGCTGTAATGCCACCTTTGACATCTATCTGTGCAAGAACCTCATCACTTGCACTGAATAAATCCCTTTCACCACATCAGATTCTGCAATGCTATTGTTGCTAAATATGCAAATTGAAATTGTGACATACCCCCCCCCCCCTCTGGGACAAGATCTGGCCCCCAGGGATAAGAGCAGCCCCTGCCAGGTTCAAACTCTGCTTCCCTGTGAAATGTCATGTCTGGCCTGACAAAGCGGAACAGACCCGTTTGATGGTCACGGACATTTAAGGAGGTTTATAATGAAAAAAATTGTAGTTTCATTTTTTCATGTTTCATGTAATTTAACATTTTTAACTTGTATTATTTTACTGGTCCCAGTTGAGAACATATGTGGCCCCTGAACTAAAATGAGTTTGACACCCTTGCTCTATGTATAGAGACTGTATTCAGGACCACAGTTTGGATGGGCTCCTTTTTGGGCTTTTCTATTCAACTTCCACAAAAACTAAACTGAACAATGAGGAAAATCAACCGCAGAAAAATACCTTTCAGGTTTTTAGGACCTATGTGATGTTATTTATGACATTTTTGGAATGAGTAGAGTCCTGCAAGATAAGTAAACATCAGAAGGCCGTCCCTCACACTCACCGGGAAAATACTCAAATAGTCTTGTGATAAAGCTACCTGCTGGGTCTCTCATGTATTTTAGTCTCATTTCCAGACAAGCCTTCTGTTGTTGTTGGGGTCATTGACACGGAAACTCAGGAATTATGATGCATTCAGATTTTAACCCTTAGGCGTCTGAGCCTGTTTTTGCCTTTTTGAGTACTTTTGATTTTCCCCTTTATATACAATGTAAAAAAATGTTTATTATCTTTCCTTTTTCAGCACCACTTCATCTATCTTATCTGGCTATTAATTCTTCACTTTGACCCACTATATCAACAGAAAAGGCCAAAAAACACACAAAAAATATAAAATCCGATTTGAAGAAGTTATATAATTTATTGCATAAATAACACAAAGATGCTTAATAACCCTTTCAAAGACTTTAAAAGTTAATATTGGTTCCAAATATTAGGTATATAAAATCTAGATTGTAGTAAATTCAGGCATGAGAAATTTCTGCGTTTCCATGATTCCAAATATTATCAGGCATATTTGGAATCGTGCCACGCACTATAATGATGTCAATGAAGGCGCATGTGGAACATGTCAAACTATCTCTGCTGTAAATTCGTTGTGTTGTCGGACTCCGATCATTCTGAAACTTGATGATCATTTTTGACAAAAAAAAATCTGAAGAATTGAAACTCAAAATATCATGGATAAGACCTCAACTAGCTCAAGAGATCGAGGTTATTGATGATGCAATTGAGAGTGATAAAAGACATCCCGTTGTCAAAAATGCATGGCGATGGGAGTGGTTAGAATTTGTTCATAAACTGATGGGACAGAAGTTATCTGACACATTTAGATGAAGAAAAAAGCCAGGGTTTGCGTTTTGTTTTTAATATTGTCATATGCTAAACATTAAAAACATTCTTTGTTTATTATTATAAACAGTCTTCATTAAGTTCCTCAGTAATTTCAATCAAGTGAGTCAACCCATGAGTGAAAAAGAAAACACTACATTAAGGTGTTTCACTATGTTCAAAAACTTTAATAAACCTGTATTTGTCAGAACAGAAGTTTTTAACCGTTTGAAGTGACTTTTATATTAAAGTGTCACTTGGAGTGACATGAATTTTGGTGCAAAATTTAATGGTTTCTAAGTGGTTTATACTTATGTGCCTGGACCCCGCCAGGGACCCTACTGCAGGCCCCTGGACCCCTGGTCACTGTCCTCCTTTTTGTTTTTGTTTTTTACAACAAGCCACTCTCATGCCTGTAAATTAAAACTATAGTCAAATATTTGTATTTGGTTGTATTTGCTCTATCAACATAAAATAAAAAGTGGGTGAGTGTTTCAAGTCTGCACTTTGCAATGTAGTTGTCCCCAGTGATCTATGTGACTGACTTTTGATGCTATGATGTGTTGAACATACCATGTGATTCAGTCACAGGGCTGTGGTGATGGACCCCTAGAGGCTAATGGAAAAAATGTAACATATATAATGTTGCATTTAGGTACAACTCAAAAATCCACACCAAAAATGCCACAAATTTTGTGTGTTAAAAGTGTTCAAATTTAGCAGTTTTCTGTGGTTAAATGTACAGATTAATTCTGGCTGTCTTTACACTGAGTCAATGAAAATGCTGACATCAGCAAGAAAATCAACAAATGGCAATGAACAAGAACCTGTTCAGTGTTTTCACACCAACCACTTTTTCTTTTCATGTTTGTTTTTACTAAACTGAGGGTCATTTTCCCTTTATACTGATAAATGATACAAGAGCAGAAGGTAATTTCCCAGAACCCCTTGAGTTTGCCCTCTGGGTGTGTTTGTGCTTTGGTAGATGTAGTGGATGGACTTTAATTTGATTGTTTTTCCTGTTTGTGTTGTGTGGTTATCAAGACCAGCTCTAAATATAAAGTGTCTGAGGTAACTTTTATTATGACTTTTACATGTTATATAAATACAATTGGATTTGATTTGGATTCTTCAGTGTGTGCATCACCACAGAGCCAGGGCTATCAAACACTTTTCAGTTCAGGTTCCATATTCGGCCTAATACTGTATGTTCTCAAGTGGATTGGACCAGTAAAATAATAACATAATAATCTATAATGTCAACTTCAACCTTTAATCCCTATGTTTTAGAATGAAAAAAGTAAAATCACATAATGCAAATTTTTACACCTTTTTCACCTGAACAATCTTAAATTTCAGGTTGTTCATATTTGTTCAGGTTAACTCATTTTATTTCTGGGGCCACATACAGCCATATATGATCTGAAATGGTCCCAACCAATACAATAATTATAGTGAATTTTTTTTTTTGCATTTTTATTTATTTATTTATTTATTTTTACAATATTTTAACTCTGCCTCTCATTTCCACATGTGCATTACACCTTACAGATTACAGTGGATCTACAAATACACAAAACATTTAATAACAGGCACAATATTGGTACAATTACACTTACAACATTTCAGGTTGTTCACAATTTTGTGATAACATAGTGTCTAAAGATAGACACTTGTATATAATTTTACTTTTTTTCACTAAAACAAAGAGAAGAAATTTGATTTGTCACATATTGGTTATGATAGAATTTTACTGGTCTGATTTGCTTTAGAACATATTGGTCTGAACGTGGAACCTTAACTAAAAAGATCTTAACATCCTTGATTCTTAATGTTTTCACTTTAATTTTTGGATTTCACAAAGTCATCCCACTGGTCAAACTGGATCCTTTTGTGGGATAGCTTTGGCCCACGGGTCTTATATTTGATCCCCCTGCAATAGAGAGACAGATGTGACAACAGCATTGAAAAAGCATCACATATATGCCGACAACACTAGAGACCTGATGATGGTCATGTGAGGATCTGAGACTGTATTGTGTTGTGTGTATAAATGTGTGTATGTGTGTCAGTGTTATTTCAGTGTAATCCACTTTGAGCACACACTGGGGGAGGAGGGGGGTGGGGGGGTCTGTCTTCCTCATAGAGCCTTGGATTGGATTACACGGTGTCGTACATGGCTTAGGGACCAAACATAGTTCCAAACCGGTGAAAGTGGAGATGTGCTTCCTCAGCGTCTCCTCTTACCCACTGTGTTGTGAAATACAGCTGAGAGTTGTCAACATCTGATTTCAGGTACAGTTTGATCGATTCAGGAGTTTTACAGCCTCATCCAGATATTTTTTTACAGCAAACGCGCTGATAGATGATATTTAGTGCTGATATGTTTGTTTTTAATCTGGTGTTTTCTCTCAGATTATAGATTCAGAAAGATTTGACAGCTTTATGAGACACAATAACTGTATCGTATCAAAGCAAACCAAGCACTTTTTCACTGATTAGTGTCTTTTGTCTTCATCTGGAACCAGAGTTTATTTATGGTCGAATGCACAGGTGTTAAACATGTGGTTCACGGGCCAAAACAAAACGGTCCAATTTAGCCTAAAGGATGGATTTATTAAATGTAAAATTACACAGGAGTTTTATAACAATCACTGGTGTCATAATTCAGGGTCCTTAGTAGGGATACAGTGGTACAGGTTAGCCGTGGTTTGGTTTGTATTGTGGTTCTTGAGTCATGGTTCACGGCAGGCCTGTCATGCCTTCATACTTCCATGTGTTCTGTACATGAACATTTTCTCAGTGAATCCACCAGAGGACACCACTCTTAACTAAACATACTAGCCAAATACCACGAATAAGAGTGAGGTTTTTTGAAAAGAAGAAAGTCAATAATAACAAACATGGCAGAGGACAGAGGACGTTTTACCAATGTGGATATTGAGAAGGGTAGTTGTCATAAATATGTCTGTAGTTTTTCAGTAACTGGCACATTTGCTCTTTCAAAAGTTCTGCTATTTATGCAAATTATCCTGTTCAAATCTCAGCTCTGCCTCCATGGTTCCCAGTGGTACTGGCCCGTGTTCTCTGTCTGTAATGGACATGTGACGGACAGGACACTCTCCTCCTTTAAAACCATGAACTGCTGCAGAGAAGACGGGGACTGTTTGTACTGTTTATTGGACATGTATGGCAGGACTACGACAGACCGTTCACATGCAGCAGTGTTGATGATTGTCCTTATGTCAGGGGTGAGGATGTGTGACGACGCACTGTATACTTCACTACCATGTCAGTGGCTTAAATAACATATAACATAAAATAGAACTAAATGACAGATGCTAACATTAGGAGTTTTACTAAGAAGTAACGTTAGCCAAAAGCATATGTAATTTAAGGTAAGATTTTTACCCAAGAATACAGCATAAATGAATGTTACCAGTGATCCATCTACTTCTTCTGTCTTCTGTAAAACATTTGCTCAGAGTGCTTTTTAAGCCTATTTGAATAGTCAATAGCACAGCAGCTCTACCCCATTTTTTAGATTGTTCTAAAGTTTTCATATTATTTAAAACAAAGCCGCTACTCATTTCGCTCTTTTTCCACTCTGTGAGCATAACCGTGGTGACTTCCACTAGCTGTAATGTCACGTGCATACCCTTGATATAAATGGAAGTTGTTTGGAAATGTCATTTGAATATGACAAATGAGCTGTACTGTAATACATGCTTGTATTGAACTGCTAGGCACATACCAAATGGTACCACATGTACCACTCGTAGTTCCCAGAATCTTAAAAAGTCTTGAATTTACAAATGTGCATTTAATGCTTTACTGGATCCAGATCAGCAGAAACACTGGGGCAGACGAGAGAACTGTGTCCAGCTGGGATCACATATTAACAAGGCCAGTCTGGTTCTTACTCTGGCCTGGTTCCACTCTGCCGGTCAGACCTCTAGACCCACACCCTAGTACAGTGATGGACCTTTCTGCGCTGACTACGATCAGATGGACCTGACTTCAGCTGATCCAAAGCCTGACACCATACTCAAGTTCGCTGTGGCCCGGTTCACACCTGGCATGTACCCCCCTGCCATGATGCGGGGGGGTACATTCTGCAGACCCTGATCGGATGAACTTGAGTTGGGATCCACACACTGGACTGGGAGCGAATCTAAATAAGCCATCCTGTTCAGTCCTGTGTCAGAGTCTCTGTTCCACGTCCATGTCAATACAAAACTAAATGAGGGCCATTCTATTTCTTCCTAATCTCTGTAATTTTAGGGCGTTTAGTCAACAAGTCATGTGAAAGTCATACAGTTACATTACTGTAAAGCCTTTCCAAACAAATATACTTAACACCATTAAAACGCACGGTCCAAACATGTGGTGTAGTTTCCAGACAATGGTTTGAGCAGGTGCCTTTTTTGTATATTCTGCTAAAATAAGTAACACAGTTAACATCTGTTTTTTTTTTTTTCCCCCCAAATGCATGACATGGACTAATCCTTTAATGTTGAACATTGAGTTGAATCTCTCATACAGAGTCACACTTGGTACCTTTAGGTGTGGTTAATGGCTCAAAGAAAACGCAGAAATGCTTTTGCTCAAAATGCCACGATTTATGATACATCAGAGAGAACGTACCACGGGCGTGTTACAGGCATGTCTGCGCCGTGGTGAAGTCACTTGCTGTTTGCGCTGTCATCGCAATAGGCTTGAAACAGTTGTCTGAGACCCAGATCAGTGCCAGATCAGATGGGATCAGATCCCTGAGGACAGGATTTGTCAGTTCCATACGTTGTTGCTGCACTGCTTGTTTGGAAGCCAGAGGTGGACACACCTGATGTTGAATGATGACACTTTCAGTTTCTCAGTGCCTGTATTCAATGACTGAATAAGTTGATCAGAATTTGTCCACAATTCATTCTCTAATGACCAATGCTTCCCTTTTTAATATGAAGGTAACCCCGAACCAATTAATTCAATATATTTCCAATTATTTACTTTTGCTATTTACAAATAATTTTATCATTCTAACAAGTATATATAAGGTAATTGAGTGCATTCTTTTTGGTTACTTGGGATTTCAATACACAACAAAATGAAGGCCAGTATATTACTTCCTAATCTGCATGTTACACCACTAAGCTTATGCAAAGTTTGCGTAACTTACAACCAACTACGACAAAACTACTACTACTACTACTGCTCCCTATTTTATCAACTCAAATACTTCGAGAACCTGTGGATTCCCACGGGTCAATATGCTAGTTTATACTGAAATTCACACAAACAATATTTCTATGCCCGCTGTTTTCCCCACTGGCGGGGGTTGACTGGTCCATGGATTCCTCTCCTCCACATTTCTCTGTCTTCTTCCATCTCCTTCTCCAACCCCATCACCCTCATATCGTCCTCAACCACATCTTTCGATCGCCTCGCCGGTCGTCCCCTCCCTGGCATTCCTGCCACCTCCATCGTTAACACTCTACCCACTTCCGTATCCTCCCCTC
>JAPSES010122152.1:0-16384 GCA_029822895.1 Maxillicosta whitleyi
CCATTAATTCTATCAATACATGTAAATAATTGGTGTAAAATGCAGTTTATCATCTTTTCATGGTCATCAGATATGACATATTTGGATGTTCAGAGGCTCTGTAGTTACCATGGAAACACAGTCATCTTCTATATCATTGATTCACCAGTAAAACCCATGGAGTCAGATCAATGACAGTGGATGGAAACACTTGGTTAATGTTCAGTTAATGATATATTTGGCTGAAAAAGTCATTTTTTCTTTTTTTTTCTTCTGTTTTTGACATAATAACTCTTAACTTTAATCTGAGGTTTAATGAACATCTACATGAACACTGAATTAAATATAGGAAAATAGATGATTTTCACAAAAAAAAGCAAAATGTAGAGGATAATATTACAATAAAATGGTAATAAATACAATTTTGTAAAGAAAAAATAATTTGGGAAATGACACAAAAGTCACACTGAGTCTTCATGGGTTAATTTACAAATTTGAATGGGAATGAGGCCATTTCTGAGAAGGATGTTTCTGCACTCACATGTGTCACATATTGAGTACAGTTTTACTTACATCTGTTAAGGCAAAAGTTACATTACTTTTATATCAGTCTTAAGTTTTAAAAAAAAAATAGTTTTGAAAATGTTTTAAATATTAGAAAATTAAACTTAAAATTCTTCTTAAACATGTAATTTTTGGTGAGGACGTTTTTTTTTCCCCCTTTGAGGGTATGAATGTGTCTATGTGGTAGATCTGTTGTATATTTAACTGTGCATAGATACATGCCTTTGGGTGGTTCAGTTCTTACCCTCTTGGTACTGGACTATGTAACCCCGCAGGATGCCATTTCTCTCAATGGGAGGAGTCCAATATAGAATCAGTGAATTATCCGTTGGGCTTTCAAAGGTCAGCGATGCAGGAGGTCCAGGTGCTAAATAGACATACAAGGAATGTGTCCGATTAAGATATTCATACACAGCAGAAGTGTCAAGCATGAGGCCCATGGGCCAAAACTGGGCTGCCAAAGGGTCCAATCCAGCCTATGGAATGAATTTACAAATATTAAACTTAAGATATTAATAGTCAAAGGTGTCAAACTCATTTTAGTTCATGCAGATCAATGTGACCTCCAGCAGGTAACAGCATAAAAATAGAAAAATAATGACAAGTCCAAATTTTGTGTTTATGTGAAAAATTCCAAAAGCAAAAACACATTATGAAAATGTTTATGTTTACAAATCACCCTTCCACAAATACTGCAAAGAATCTATGAATGACCTGAAATTTCTTAAGAAACATACCTGCAATTTTAAGAATGTTGTTCCTGTTATTAAATGCTTGTGTATTTATAGATCCACTGTGAACTATGAGTTGTAAAACATATGTGTAAATGCTAAGATACGAATATTGTTCTTCGGTAATTTCAGGATGTACATGATTGTTCAGATTATTCATGTTTTTTTTTAATGAAAATTTGTAATTTTAATTTTAGAGAGACAAATTTGAAGATGACATTATTTATATGCTATTATTTTACTTATTACTGAGATCATAGTGGGCTGTATGTGGCCCCCCCTCAAATACAGTATCTTGAATATGAATCTTTTTTTCTGTAACAAAATGTCAGTTTTGATTCGACTCACCTCCCTCTGGAGTGCTGAAGGGGTGAACCGGAGAGCGTGGACTCTCCCCTTTACTGTTGAAAACTGTGGCGGACAGCTCGTACTGCGAATAGAGCCGCAGACCTGAGACTTCCTCTGAGGTCTTCATGCCGTGGACCACCACTAACCACTCCTCTTGCTCAGGTCTTTCCACTCTCTCTTGCTCATAAAACATTTGTCCGAGGGACCTCCGGCGTCGCTCCATCTTAGGCCCCATCCGCTTGAAATAGATCTGACAGGGAAAGGTACAAGAAACTCCAACATTTAACTCTAAAATGATGAATAATTTTAATAATCAAGACCCCTGAAGTAGTTTAAGACATTTTTTTTTTAATTTTTTGATGGTGTTTTTTTTTTTTTGCTGAGGTTGAGGTAATAAGAAGAGTAAGAGTTAGAAGAAAGCTAACTAACCTTGTCATAAGTTCTCTTTATAACTGACAAACTACTGTGACTAGAAACCAGCAGAGAGTGAGCTGTTGAATTGCTGTGATGATTGTTACCTTGTATCCCAGCAGCAGACCTCGGACCCTCTGGGCCTCGTTCCACTTCACTCTGACTGTGCTGTTCATTACAGTCACTGAAATTCCACTGGGAGCTTCCATAGGCACTGAAGACCAGAGAGAATCCAAATACAAAAAGGCACCACCATTAAGTTTCCAGTAAAATAATCCAACAGCATCAATTCAACAAAAACATTGGGCCTCGTGCAGCAACTCTCGCTTGAATGTGTCTTATATTTTCTGGGATTATTTCTTTCTTTCTTTTTTTCTATATTGTTGACTTGATTCCTCTTTTTTTTTTTTCTCTCAACAAAAAAATAAGAGGAATCAACTCTGGATGCGCCAAATGTTCTCATGGGATGGGCGTGGTCAGTCCACATATACAACCACACCCACTAAACACCATAAAAGGTAAGGTGTTGTGCCATGCGTAAACAGCAATTTCAGCGATGCCACCAAAAAAGGGCAGGAAGAAAATGAACTTTAGCAGCAGTGAAATCCAAATACTTCTGCATTAAATCAAACAAAGGACACACGTCATCTTTCAGTGTCAGTACTGGACTGTCCTTTAACTGCCAATATGCTCCAAATTAAAACGTTACATTTTTTCACTGTAAGACAAAAGGCTACATGTTGTTTTCATTTTTAAGAAATTCTATAAAGACTCATTATGGCCTTTTTTTTTGTTTATCTATGGGCTATCATAACAAAAACCTTTCACCCAAACATATTCTTTTGTTTAATTATTTAATTTTGTTTTTATTATTTTTGATAAAAAGGTGTCCACGTGACAGCGATGTGGTTCAATTGACAAATAAGATATTTTTCAACCACAAATTTAATAACCAATCATAGAAATTCTTCTAAAATGTGAAATAATCTTATTTACATTGTAAATGGGTTTCTGCACTCTTAAGCTTTAAAACATGTATTTCTGTGTATTCAGAAATGCTTCCTGGGCTGTGATGTTTTTCTCTTATCTCTGTAAAATGCACTCCAGTATTTGTAAAATTCTATTACCTGTAAGGGCAAAAATAAGAAAACACTGGTGAATCCCACAAATCTATGGGTACTAACAAAATAACAGAATATGTACGACATGAACAAAAATAACAGACATTTTGTCAGAATATGGTTTCTTGCATGAGGCCCAGTGTCATTCAAATCAAACAACATGTCATGCTATATTCTGTATGATACGTGGGTCCATGTTTTTTTTTGGATTATTTGTATGAATGAACGGTGAACAGTTGTAAACGTGACCTACAGTCCTCTCCAGAGTGTCCGATCTCAGCAATGGGTGGAGGTCCGTCTCCAACTGAGTTCACAGCCTGGACCTTGATCTCAAACGGTGTGTAGGTTCCTGTGTTGTTGATCAGGAAGGGCGGACCAGTGGTGTAGCCGTGGTTCCAGTGGACACCCTTCCCATCAGCTTCGCGCCAAAACACCTTGTACTGGAAGTCCTGGCCATGGTGGAAGCGCTTGTCCATCTCCTGGAAACACATGAGGACACAATGGGATTAATATATGGACAAAAGCAGAGTTATGAAGTAGTTAGTACCAAGGCTAAAGTACTCACATCCCATGTTATGATCAGAGTCCCTGGGTCTTTGGAATCACTCTGTACACCAGAGGGGTTACCAAAAGGCACTAGAAGAATGGGATACAAATGAATACAATTAGTAGAGCTGGAAAGCATCCCAATTCAGGAAATGGTGAATGAAAATTAAATTATTAGAATCAAATGGCTGGAAAATGGCCCTTAAATGGCCAGTGAGTAAGATTTGACAGGATGTAAATGCAGAACTGTAATATTATATTAATTACAATGTATTCATTTGTGAGTAATCACCTGGAGATAAGAAAGTTAGTGAATGTTTTACTCATTTTACTATTTTTTTGTGTACATACTCATCAACTGGTTTTAATCTGAAACTTCACCACTAGAGTCCATTAAATCCATTTGTTAAGCAGTAATAAGCACTTACTGTTTAGGCTCTATTTACATTCATTACTTTATTGTTAGTTTACAGCAAAACTGTGTCCCCAACTCTATAAACAGTTCAAGTTATCATTCTTCCATTTCCATGTGATGATTGAACAAAAGTAGAGAGTTGAAGTTGGACAAAAATAAAGTTTGGCACTAGTCAACATTAGGACAGTTCATCAGTGCCAGTTTAACTATATGCTATGTTCAGTTTATTTTCATGGTTTCATTCAGTAGTAATTCTATTATATCCATCTACCAAATGTGTTACCATGATCTACTGTAAATAAAACACTGACTATGTATGTATGTGTATGTATGACTATGAAATGTATGTAAATGAACCTTCACTGGTGCCTCACTACACAAAGATGTAAACAAGCACACAGGCTGCACTGTTGGTAAATGTTTTAGATTTTCTAGCACCACGACATCAAACTAAACAGATGGGTATTATAAACTGAACCTCAGATGTTTGGTGTCACTCACCAGCAGGTGGCGTGCTGAAATGTTCTGAGGGTTTGCTGGGCTCACTAAGGCCCAGTTCGTTTACAGCGATGATGCGGAAGCGGTAGGTGCAGAAGGGTTGGAGTTTCAGCTCCACTTCACTGAAATCCCCAGGGGTTTTCTTCCACTCTTCCCATCTCCACTGTCCTTCCTCTGAGTGCTGCTCTTCACGGGCCTGAATGATGAACTCTGAATGAAAGATGAATGAAGTTAATACTATTTTTTTGTAAAAGACCATGCATTTAGTCATGATTGTTCTGTTTCTTTATTGTCCTTGAAAGTGGTTTTAATACAGATACATTTTACAGTGATGTTAACCGTATGTCCAGACAGTGTATTGCAGTGGTTCTCAAACTTTTTACAGTGGAGTACCCTCCAGAAATATACATTCTTAGCCAAGTATCCCCAACTTACCCCAAATACTTCAACATTTTTGATTGAAAAAAATCTGGCAAAATGTGCCCCTGTGCCAACGGTGTCTGTTTATATTTTCAAAACTTTGTAAACAAACAATGTATATTTAACTGGAATATACTGAAAAATAACACATTTTTTCCATAAATTTTGTGTGCAAAATATAAACTAATTATTACTAACTTTTCATCAACAAAAAAACAATTACTTAATTATTCAAATACACCCATTTTGTACAATATAAAATAGAAATGTTCTTAAAATGGTACCAAAGCTTAAACAAGACAATTGACAATAAAACTAGGAGTGTCAGTCTTATCATATGAATGTAATTATTGTGTTTTATATTTCAGCATTAATTCTCATTATTTATTGTATATTCATGACATGATGACTTATCTAATGTGTTTTTCCAAAAACATTCCGCCTCCACTTCTTCATAGTACCCTTATTTGAGAAAGACTAGTATGTGTGTGTGTGTGTGTGTGTTCAATACCTATGATGGGGCTGTTGTGTGAGTGTCCGGGCGTCCAGCTGAGTGTAAGGGTTCTACCTTGAGGGTCAATTTCAGACATAGACAAGTCCCTGGGAGGATCTGGTGGTGCTGGATGTAGAAAACAAAAAAAAAACCTCTTAGTGCTGGAACTTAAGGACAGACACTAATCAGATCTCACACAGACACACAGCACAAACGTACCAACTACAGTGATGGAGCCACTCAACTTGACATGGTCCAGGGAAGTAATGACCTCACAGGAATATTCCCCACTGTGTTCTGAATGAACATTTGTCACTTTCAAAGTTCCGTTCTCATAGATTGTGTACCTAGTAACACACAGAAAAAAAAAAACGAATAAGCAGTGAAATGAGAGTGACATAAGAATGCAGGAATTAAAAAGGGAACACAATGACATTACCTTTACATTAATACGAGTAAATACAGCAGTGGAGACACATACTCATCTCAAATATTATCATAACATATATTTAACAAAAAAAAACTTCTATTAAAAAAGGTGTGGCTGCATCAGATAGACACAAAATCACTAATATTATCTTGAAATATTTGCTTGCAAATAAAAGCCAATCCAAAAACTACACATTGCCCCACCAAATTTTTATCTTTCCAAATTATATAATAATGTTGAAGATTATGGCAGGATTACATACCTGATAAATAACATACAAATCAATATAAATAACAGAAAAGCACCAGTAAATGTGTAATATCTATATAGTTGTAGTGTTGAAATAATTAAAATAATTCTGGCCACAACTTTATTTTTTCCCTTTTACTAAATTTCATGAAAATAGGTGTAACAGTTTTTGCCCGATCCTGCTGATGCTCAGATGCTTATATTTTTACATTTCATTGTTCATACCATAATCATGTGACAAATAAAATATCTTGAATCTACAGTCAAATGGAATGCATCACATAATCTCTTTGGCAGAGACATTAACTGTACATTATCTGGTGTAACCTGTCTTTAGGTTCTAATAAAACTTTGAAATGCGTCTGTGTATATTTACTCGTCATCTGGTGGGGATTCCTGTATTTTGCTTCCGTCCTTCCTCCAGACTATCTGGTATTCATGCAGCTTAGAGTCTTTGGAGAAGCGACAGTCCAGCAGAACACTAGATCCTCTGAGGGCGCGAACGTTCTGGGGGCTCGTTAATATCACTGTTCGATCTGACAGGAAAAAAACAGATGGAAGATAAATAAATCCTCTTTATTCACAGTATGTTGGTATTAAAATCTCCATTTTTCAGTTTTGTGTGTGTTAGGAAGATGGTTTTGAACAAATTCTCTAGATTTTTTAAACCTGGGACAAAAGGAAAAACCTGCATTTCAGTCATTTAACACTAGAACCAAGGAGAGTCATTCTGAGAGTCATTCATTCTTCAAACTTGGTTTAAAAAAAAAACTATGTGCCAATAGGACCCTGACTTTTCCTAAATGTGTGTATGTTTTATTCTAACATTGTTTTATCATTAAAATTTCAACACACAAAAGAGATTTGAGTATTACTACCTCGAATGACCATAGCAGTCAAATTGTCCGTTTTTTACATGGGTGCTGATAGAGCAAAGCGCCCTGCACACTACACAGGTGCTGAAATGACACAGTGTAATCCTAACAGTGTATCAATGCAAACTATCTCCAGTTTAAGCATTGACCACATAGCTGTAAACAACACAAGTGACCGCAAGGCTAAACCAGAGACTGTTACATATGATAACAGAACCAAAATTGGAATAGATGTGCTTAATCAATTAGCAAGAAAATACACAGTGAAAGACCTAAGATAACCCTAAAACTTAATCATTCTAATTTAGAATAGAATACCTTTATTGTCATTATACATACAGTATGTACAACAGAATTATCAGTTACACACTAGCTGGCTACTGCCATGCAAGGTGCTGCACAGACCCTACTGGGAGCAAACTTAGGATTCAATGTCTTGCTCAAGGACACTTCAACACATGGGCAGTCAGAGCTAGGGTTTGAACTGCCAACCCTTCAGTTATTAGACAACCTGCTCTACCAACTGAGCCACAGTCGCCACCAATTTATTCTGAGATCTATTTATAATTTTTATATTTATATTTATAATCCAAATTATATATAAATAATGTCCTAGTATTTGCAGAATTCTCGTAGACCGAGTGTGAAGTAATTTTTTTTTTTGGGGGGGGGGGGCTAAATATCAGATTTTCATGCTAAAACTGAGCAGGTAGTCTACATGTAAATGGTGCAAGTGTCAGACATACATACCATAGACCTCTAAGTAGGCATTGATGGACATATTTGCATCTTTGATGGAGCAGGTATACACTCCACTCTCATCATGGCTGACGTTGTATATTTCTATTGCTCCGCTGATGTGAAGGTGGATGCCAGAGTGTGACAGCACTGGAACCAAGTTCTGGTCTTCCCTGAACAACACACACAGACACACAAGGGATATACGGATTGCTTTGTACATTATATTATTTGTATTATTATTGTTACTACATCAGGGCATTGCTGCAGGTTTCCCTCATCCATCCCTGAGTAAATCTTTCAGAAACTATTCCCAAACAACAGCAATACATTTCAGTGGCTCTATTACTTGCACTATTTTTTCAAGACTCAAGTGTCTTATAGATGTTGGCTGATAGACTTTAGCCATTAGTAAATAATGATCCAGAGAGAGGAGAGAGAAAGGCACTTTAAAAACTGTGGGCGTGGTTTAGATGCACCACCTCTCACTTGGAGAAGCATACTATTGCAATATAAAGCCCTCTGGGTGGGTGGATGGATGGATGGATAAGAATGATTATATCCAGAGAAAACTATATTATTGTTATATTTAAGGTGTTCAGTCTCACTTCCATAACCTGGATATAAAAAGAAAACCTTGGAGACTATTTAGATTAATTCATAATAACAAAACCATTAAAATACATTAAAATAACCACATTCCTCTTTCACCTTCAGTAACCAGCCATGGAACAGCAGTAGAAAAAAGTTTTCAGACACCTTTAAAGTTTTCCACATCTCAAATATTGTACTATGATGAAATATTTTTGAGGAACTACAAAATGAGTTGCTGCATCAGGCAGACAAATACAAATATTTATTTTTTGCTTGTTGTTAACAAGAAAAAAATTACAAAACTAAATTCTTGATAGTGTCAACATGTCATCCCTGGATGTGTTACATTAAGGTGAACCATACAATTTTAACCTTGATAGAACAGAGCATGTGCAGAAAGGAGCATGTGGGTTTGGATAATAATAGAATAATACTTAGTAAAGTTCAATGACTTAAAGAGGGATCCTTAATGTAATTTATCATAAATACATGAAATGTCCATAAACTTTTTTCTACTACTGTGTGCTAATGTCCTGCTGTCTTGGCCACTTGAGGGCGCTGCCCCACTGAGCTTATAGGCCAGAGTCTGTATTATAGCCAAATGAGATCTTTTTTTTTTTTTTTGCAAGAAAAACATTTTCCTACACTTTAACTTCATATTAGTCTTTACATTTTAATTGGAACTGCTTATTTTATGTTTGCGAATTAAGAATCTGTGTTGGAAGCATGCCTAGTAATAAGCCTTGAGACAAACATCAAGTATGCTGTCTCTGTACTGGGTCATGAGCCTTGTTTCGTTAACATAACACAAAGTTAAAATCATATCTACGTCTAAACTGTCTTACAATAAAAACAAGTATATAGATATGTTTAGAATAAATGTTATTAAATTATACGTTTACTCTAATCCAGAGTGACAAGCAACAAAGTACAAATTAATGCACTTCAGTGGAGTTTTCAAGTATCTACAATTGAGTTTTTATTAAAATATTTTTAGCGGTGATATCCAGTGTTAAAGTGCATTACTGTCAGCTACTGTGTGAGTGTGGACCACAGTTCATATCCCCTTAGAAAATCCCAGAACAGATAAAAAGCACAAAGGACTTCTATAGGTCAGGAGATGATGACATCAGAGCATTTAAGCACCTGATATCACTAAATGATTTTGTCACAGTATGAGTTAAGTTTGTGATTATCAGTAATGTGATTATCAGTGATTGGGAAGTCAATGTAAAGTCCCTTAAATATATGAAACCCCAAAGTGTGTGTCTTTGTGTGTGTCTCACCATGTGACGTGTGGCTTTGGCGATCCAAAGGTTTCACAGTGGATTGTGATGTTTCCGCCTTCAGTGACCTTGTATACGACTCCGTCAGATGACAGGATCTGTGGGGGGAGCTCTGAGAAACCAACAACACAGAATTGAATATATACACAGTGATAAACTACAATGACCAACTGACCCTTTGATAAGACCATCCCCAAAAACTCTGGTTTATTCCTGTTAAATCATCAGAACAGTTATGAATGGAACTCAATAGATATAAACATTAATACATTCAGTTACTTAATGTGTACCTATGAGTAGGCTAATGTGTGCTACTTATGATCTCAAAATATTACTCTATTATTATCTATCTATTAATGCTATTTTTATCACCATGTAATTTAATATAATGCAACTAAAACTGCCTGTGAGGACACACTGACGTCAATCATTGATTTGTATTTTTTTTATTTTATGAGTGCTCATATTACCAATGTTAGTAGTTGTTAGTTCAGCAGCAAATTATGTACTTTAAAGTAGGGGGTCATATTTTTTTGTGAAATTAAGTCACTCTCAGCTACCTGTTAATGATTACATACTTATGAAAATTTAGATTTATTACTGACCGTGGATGCACGTTAACAGAGAAAAATAAAATGTGTCTGTTTTTATTTAAGGGATGTTTGAGAACTTGCAAAGGATTTCCCATCACTTTATGATATTATATTGAGCTAACCTAATGGTCAGTAAGACGTTAATCAAGTATTTTTGGGGAAATAATGTTGAATTTCTATAATAGTAGTTATGAAACATGGGATACATCAACAGAAAGGATTGTAATTTGCATTTCAAAGACAATTTCGGAATCTGGCCTTAATAAATATAAACAAAAACTCCTTCAAGTGTTCACTATTGTTAGCCATAATGTTAGCACACAAAGGAAAATGTGCATGAAACCAGTCATATTGATGTTTCTTTTATATAGTGTACTGAATGAACACAACGGCCAAACTTAAATTTAGCATATATTAACCCTTAAACAACTACTATTTTTGAGGCAACTTCCAAATTATTTTTTTCTTTACATATAACCTTTACAAACAGATTTACCGTGATTTATGATATTATCCCCTTAAATTTGCAGTATTTTCCCAAATATTTTCCTGCAGGCCTATTTAATTCACTGATCATGTAGATGTTGATAAAATCTCAAACTAAATCCAAATGTTATTATATCAAAACAGAGAAAATTGAAGCAAAGTGGCTTTTTGTTGAATCATCTATAACCATTTCCATTTATTGAATTACATGGGTTTTATTGGTGATTCAGTGTTGCAGGTCATATTTGCCACTGAAAAGCTGAAAAACTCTATTTTACCTGAATTATTTAACTGTGTGATTAATGAGATAGGAATAGCGGTTCAGAAGTTATTAACTGTTTTAGTTCAGGTGATACTTTTGGTTGTTGGTGACTGTTTAGGACTTTAATATATATATTTTTTTAAAAAGTTGAACTGTTTTTGTTAGCTAACTGCTATATGCTAAGCAAGCTAGTTAGCAACTTACCTTAAATGATGTTATTGATGAAATTATTATTATGAAGATAGTTCCTTTAATCCTTTCTGTGAACCTCTCTCTGGTATTTCTTTAATAGTTATCATAAAAATGGCTCATTCTTTTCTTTGAAATAACTCTTTGATATCAGCGAAAACGTCACACAGTGGCACCCCCAGTAATGATGTGCGGATTGATACTAAAATATTGAAATCTCTTGTATCAGATCTTTACACTCTAGAATCGATTCAAAAATCAAATTATTAATACTTTAGTCATTTAAGGTAATGTTCACCAGGAAAACAGCGTAAAGTAGCCAAACTAGTGGGTTCTTGTCCACATGATAGGTTGGGAACTACTTCTTCTTCCGCCTGGGTAAGTGTGTATTGCGTCACACATCTCAGTCAGTCAGACTCATTCAGTCTGTTCTGAGCAAAAACAGAACAGACTAAAGGGATAAACAGCCAATATGCTACTGTTCCTTAACAAAAACCTGTGAATTAGGGATAGTGTCGATGTTTGATGCTTTTGTTGAAGTGTTACATGTTCAGTATTTTCATGTTTCATGATAACACACTCATGTAACCTGAATTAATATGGACTTTTTCATTTTATAATAGTTCTTAATAATTAAACAAAAACTACTCTCATGTCTTGTATTCTTTATGCAGTAATGTTTTGAAATATGCTCCCCCCCCCCAGAGTGTATTTGTGCAAAGTATCAGTATTGGATCGGCTTCAATTTGACTTGGTATCAAATCAGAAAGAAAATCTGTGGTATCGAATATCACTAATAACCAAAGTCAAAGTTAGACATAGCAACAGTAACTAAGTGGGCTGGGCTTAGCAAAGGGTCAGTTACAGGTTATAAACAAAAGGCCTTTTTTACATGTGCTGAGCGACATACCGGCAACATGGAGGTAGGTGTTTTTAAGGATGGAGCCGTGTTTGTTGGTGGCCTCACACTGATACACAGCAGTGTCACCAAATTCCACGTCCAGCAGTTTCAACACACCACCTGCGACACTCCGACGAGGCTCCTCATCAACCTCTGCAGAGCGGGGGAGGTGAGGAGGGTGATTGATGAGGGTAGGAAAGAACAAGCAGAGAAGGACAGAAGGTTACAAAAGAGAACGATGGGACAGAAAATTCCTTCATAAGAACATCCTGGTGATATTTGTCAAACTTAGAAGCCCCTTTACAAGCAGAAGACAAAGAGGTGTTTGTCCTCAGAGCAGCTGTTACACGCTGTGACCCCGTCTGTCTCTTTTTCTGAAGTATTTCCACACTTCATTACTGTTTTGGTTGCAGGGGCATTTTCACTGTAGAACTCAAATGAAGTGATTTTGTGTCTCCTCTTTTGCTTCCTGTCTTTAACAAAGCACATTTAAATCAGATGAGGATCTTGGCCGGTGCGTCTCCACAAATGTAGCCTGGCAAATTCATCGAAGCTTAATAGGCTTTCTGTTAGAGCGAATTGCTTCAACACAGGAAATTAATGCTTCTCTTTCTCTCTTCCCTGAACTCTATTTGCGGACATTAAGCTTCATAATCTAATGACACGCTTAAATTAAAGGTGAACCAAAAGATAAGTTTCAGTAAAAGCATGGGATCATTTTAGGAAAAAATATAGACATTAGAAAGAGACAGAAGGTACAGCACTAATGATAATCTCGAAGGTATAATATGTTATGTTTCTGCAAGAAAATATGATTCTGGCCATGTTTAACCCCTAAAGACCAAAACTAATTCAACTCAATATATTTAACTTTTACCCACTGATTTATGACCATCTGTATCATAATGGAAGGTCTCTAAGCACTTGTGTGTGTGTGTGTGTGTGTGTGTGTGTGTGTGTGTAACTGAGACATTTTTAACTGGCCAATTTGGTACCTAAAGTAGAAGAATGGTCCTATCTCCACATTAAATATCTCAGCAAATTGATAGGACCAATACTTGGGGAGATATTAGTAATTTTGGAATACAATAACAATCATGTTGAAAGACAATAATACACTGCATAACAGGAAGTGAAGTTAAAAACAGGAACCACGCATCTACCAACTTCAGTCCCTAGATATTGGTATTAATATGACCCATATGGTTCCCCACGGGTCAACGCACTAGTTTATTATAATACGATCCTCTAATTGTTCTATTTTTTTCCATATTTCATGTACTGATCATGTATATGTTCCTTGCAGGTCAAAGTAAATTTAAAAGTTATATCAATGCAAAGAAACCTGCACATAAAAGCAAACATCTAAAAAAAAAAACTACATTTATCAAACTACATTGGTTTCACTGGTGAATCAATGATGTAGAAGATGGCAGCATTTCCACATCCACTGTGAACGTTCAAATGTGTCATAACTGATGCTGTACATTTTGCGCATAAACAAAACACAGAAAGGTCCTGCAGTACCTGTGATGAGCTGACCATTCATGCTCCAGGTGACAGTGGGGGTGGGGGTGCCTTCAGCCTGGCACACGAGTTGCACCGTTTCCCCCGGAGCATACAGCAGGTTCTGGGGCTCCTTCACCCAATAAGGCGACGCTGCACAACAAAAAGTAATTAAAGCACTTGTTTGGACACATAACTATTACTCTCATTTGTCTTGTCTTGTCTTATCTTCCTGTATTAATGTTTACACTAGAGATTAATTATAAATTTTACTTCATATTACTTTCAGTTGTCACTATAAAACATGTGCAGCAGTACAATATATCAATTCATATCACAATCATATCATAATTTCCACTGATAATTGTGCTTTGGTTCTATTTTTAGCTTGTTGAACTTGTATTGTATTTATTCAATTGTTTACCTACTATACTAAATCTCATTTTCTGTTGTTAATTATTTTAACTGTTGTTAGTTTTAGCTTGTGAATTTGCTTTACTGTCAATAATATTCTGGCTTATCTTGTCTTTTTTTGTCATTTAAATTGTTATTAAATTTCACGAATAGCAGTAAAATAGCAAAAAAAGAAAAGAAAAAGAATGCAAATTAGAACAAATGAGAATAATATGTTATTTTGTCCTATCTTATTAATGTTTACATTAGAGATGAATTATAAATCTTATCAACTTCCTACAATATCTGTCTGATTAATGTTAGAATTGTACTCATGGCATGTCCAGTTTGTATTGGACGTCCGTTATTATCATCCATTATTATTATTATTATTATTATTATCCATAATGTGTGAGATATGGAAGTGGTGTGAGACCAGTTCTACCTTCCACAGCGACACTGAAGGAGTGTGAGATCGACCCGTGGTCGTTGAAGGCTCGACACTCATATTCTCCGTCGTCATTTTGGCTTATGCTATCGAAATACAACCAGCGCCCATGGTTATCCACCTGCCCACTCGTTTCCTCAAGTTTGCCATCCTTCTTCTTCCATTCCACTCTTGGAGTCGGCCTGAAATTAAAGAAGAAGTATAAATGCAAAGAAGAGAAACTAAAAGAAAGCTGTGACTCAAACAGAATTGATTACAGATGGAAGGAGGATGGATCGATTGAAAGAGATATGGAGGAAATTAGAGCTGAATGGGCACAGATGATCTCGCTAATGATGTAATATCCTATTTGATCATAAAGATGAAATTATAGCGACACAGCATTTATCGTCACGCTTGACAGAAAAGGGAGGAAGGATAATTAAAGCAACTGATAGCAGTGAAAGAGAAGAGATAAAATGAAGAATGAGTGTGAAACCTATGTGAGCAGATGTGATTGAGTATGTATTACACTCTAACCAGGGATATCACAAAAAGACAAAAATACACACTGAGATATAAACTGCATTGTCGATAATGTATCACATTGTTTTTGGCAATGAACAAGAAATCAAACCCCAAACTAAGATATGACACCAAAACACCAAATGTTTTATTTTTTATTTTTTTTGCTTCACCATCAAATCCTTTTCTTCCTGAAATACATCATTTCGAATTGTTTTACTCCTGCCATTAAAAATTAAACCCAACTGAACCTTTTTTAACATCTGGAATTAGCAGGAACGGAAAAAATGATACCTCACATGGGGATTTTATAGCATCAAAACTGCCAATTTGTTTGACATTTTATAGCTTAATACTTTGCTTGTTCAATACTCCACACTATAGATTACACAAGATTTCCTTGAACATCTTCCTTTTCTGCAACACAGTGGATTTTTCCTGTGTCATTTCTATATATTCAAGATCATTGATGTACACAAACTAACAACTCATGCTCACCTAGCATCAAAATCTGAATTGCGTTTATTGCCATGTAAGTGAACCGGATTCACATTACTAGGAATTTACATCCATGGGTAAGAAACATGCAGTAAGTAATTAAATAAAATAGAAGAAAATAAATAATTAAGTAAGAGAATAAACAAGTAAGCTAAAGTTCAAAATATACAATATACAGCATGGACAGTGAGTGAGACTATAGTGGTACCATTTAATGTAAGTAATTAGCAGTGTGTATTTAAAAACTAAAGGTGGCGTTCTCTGTGGGTCTAACAGACGCTGGGGCAGTTGCACCTTTTGATATCGAAACAACTCTGGTCTACAAGAAGATCTTCATAAATCATCTGCAAAGCTTACAGTCCAATATCAGGCATGTTTACAGCACCACAGAAAGGTGTGTACTACTCCAGATATACTGGTTTTGATCATTGTCCGAATCTTTTCATCAGACTAACCATGTATCACAGCAATAATCATCTACTACACAGTGGAATTTCCGGCGCAGAAGGGAATGAGTTTTTCTCAAACGCATTCCGGATGGAGAGGGGAGATGTAGTCTACATGAAAATCCCTGCAAACTATCACATATATGATGATAAAAACAACATTTGCACATTCAGAGGATTCCTTCTCTTCACCATTTAACCCATAATGACCCAGTGTTCATTTTTGTGACAGTTCATGAATGATTTTTGTGTCATGTAATATTATCCTCTCCATTTTGCTTTTTTTGTGTGTAAATAACAGGTATTTTTCTACATTTAATTTACTGATCATGTACTTTATTCATCATGATGAGATTACATTTGAGGGTTATACCAAAAATAGAGAAAACTGAAAAAAAAAAAAAAAAAAAAATTTTCAGTTAAATAAATTACTAACTCAAAAAAAAATTATTGTTTACAT
>JAPSES010122163.1:0-13358 GCA_029822895.1 Maxillicosta whitleyi
AAGCACATTGAGTTGCAATGCCTTGTAAGAATTGTGATATACAAATAGGCCTACAGTTATTGTTACTTTGGGGTTTTATCCTTCTTTTTGTAGTATTAGTAGCCTTTTTCTGTACATTTTCAGCATCCGATCACATGGAAGACAGCATGGAGGACAAACCCCCTGCATGTAAGCTAATTAACACAGATTACATTTGAAATACAGTGATATTGTAATGGATTACTTTGTGAAGACAGCAACATGTAATCAGTAATGTTTTACAATTTGTGAGTAACTTGCCTGCTTATCTTATTCACATTGCTTTGTGACTCTTTCCTCTTTTCATGCCTCCAGTTCTAGCCCAGCAGTGCCAAGAACAGCTGCAAAGTGCTGTCCCAGCCCCAATTCCATGCACAGGTGTGGTCAATGTCTCTGTGCAGTCGTCAATAAAATTGTTTTGAATTTGTATTATTAAAAAGACCTCACCACAGTTAAAATTGCACATGTATTTTACATTGTCATCCTGCTTTCTGCAGATGTTGAAAAGTTCCTTATGGAGCAGGTGGTGGAACTGCAAGATAAGGTGGACCACATCATCCGCCTGCTACAGAACAAGCACACCCACACAGGCACAGAATCCCCCTCCCTGCCCATGCTGCCCTTGGGTTCAGTGGCGGACCTGGACACCTTCGATGCAAAACTGCAGGCAGACAGCAATTTCCGAAACAAAGTTGTACGTCTCATCGGTGTCTCACACAAGCAAACAAGGCCCATTTTATTGTTAGGTAATCATGCAGCAAGCCAACTGAATTGTCTTTCTTTGATTTTACAGATAGGCAAACTATCCCTATCAGGTGGGAAGAATATAAAAGAGACAGTCTGGAGGGTGTGTGCGAAACTGTTCCAACAGGAGCTCGCTACCAAACTGAATTGGTGTGGGAGGGGCCAGAAGATGGGTTTAAAGGCCAGGCCCATTCACCACGTCATCCTTGGTAAGTCCATACATAATATAACCAATTACATGCACTCAGATAAAATAACTGTCATTTTGAGAATTTACATATTTTAATGTAATTTTTTTAAGTATTAAAAATAAAAGTATTCATACCCTACTTTACACTTTTCTCAATGTTCCACTCATCGACCATCTCGCTGGTTCTACTAGACTAATATGTTGTTGCATCATAAAAATGGGGGGGGGGAAACTTGATTGTCTGACCCCAAAGTCTCTCTCCTGAAAAATGACACAGGATCAGTAACATAGACAATTTAGGCCTATGTAAAATAGATAGCCTAATATCTGTTTCTTTTTATTTGTGTGTGCAGAAGCTGTGTTGGCCAACCCAGCAGCGCCGTCCACAGAGGCCGAGGCTGAGGCGGCCATTAAGAATTGGCTGCGCCTGAGCGGGGACCGTAATGGGGGTCGCCAAAGGCGCGATTTATAACTTTTTTTCATTGTACCTTTTTCCCTTTAAATAAATTGTTTACGTTCTTTCGACATTCAATCTTCCTCTCATGTGTTTTTGTTATTAGCAGAGGATAAAGTAAAAGTAAAAAAAAAAAAAACATAGGTAACTTATGTGGGTAAAAAGTAGACCAATGTACTTCTCTTACGAAAAGCTGATTCTGCACAGCTTGGATTGAGGTGGTGGGTCCTTGTTAGGTTTTTAGTGTTTTTCAGTAATAACACAGTCTAATGGGGTAAATGATGGAACAGTTGCATAATATCACGTGTTGTTGTTATTACACCATAAATATACTTTTAATTTTACTTTTGACACCTCTGGTTTTTAGTGAAACAAGCTCCGGACGACCACAAATAACGGCGCAACCCTTCTGCAGCAGTGAGAACATTCTGGAGTTTTTCTTAATGGAAGAGTGTTGTCAGGTAATATATCCTACTACAACCACTGCAATACTTAAGCTGTTCCTCAAAACGTCAGGATGCTTTCCTCGCGGCTCAGGTGGGACACGCCGAGTAGGTCGTAATTAAATTGGATATTACATTAAAGTTCCATTTATTCACACCCACATTTATTGTTTATAGATGCACCAAGTTTTATGCCACATTTCAAGATATTTTTGGGTTTTTTTATGCGTAAATTAAAAATACAATATCTACCCATGACTGAAAAACTGTTGATTAAAAAAGAGGGAATGTCCATAACACACAACCAAAGCTTTAATCTACTATAGAGACTGAATTTTGTTGTTAAGGTGAAACAGAAAAGGGCCTGGTTTTATTTTGTCAAAGTAGTTTTTAAGTACAAAGGTGCATAAATGTGACACTGAGCTGTGGATCTATAGAAACACTGAACAAAGCTTTAATATATAATTTATGACAGTCACGCTGATCATGCTGCTCTAGGGATGAATGTGTTTCTTTAACTGTGTCCTGTGCATTGTGACGCCTCAAACTGTGGATATAATAAAGCTCAGCAGGTCAGTGTCTCTTATTCATTCAGGTTATTTGTCCATCTGTCGGCGTCTGTCCGTCCTCCAGGACCGTCACCGTTCTGAGGTCAGTGCTCAGTCCATCATAAGGTCTTTATGTTTCATACAAGAGCAGCTGAAGTTCTGTCCAGACACTTCCGTCACTTCCAGTTCTGGACCTCCGGGTCAGGACCATCGGACCAGGACCTGGTCTCCATCCTCTATGGAATAAAACTGCAGAGTCTTCAGGTCGCTGTCGATCTCAAACTCCGTCCCCACCATCTAAAAATCAGATTCATGGCGGAGTTAACACCCCCAAGACTTAAACCGCTCAACTCTTCATAGAGTTTAACTAACTGCAGCAATACAGCGCACATCATTTAGTCATTTATTTATGTAGGTACTGAGCCTGTGCTAAAGCTCTGAAAAAATAAATAAATAAATACTACTAACCCCAGTCGGCAGTCACACCTATTGTTAGGTTGTTGTTATTGTTATCCATCTGTATTCAGCCATCTGCATCTATTGCTGTTTTTTTTTTTTTTTAATTTATAATTTTTTTAATGTGTGTGTGTTGTGTGTGCATGCATGAAGGGAGGGGGTTGGGGTTATGGATGTGTGTGTGTGTGTCTTTATGTTCATTTTGTAATTGTAGGAGAAAAGGGTGGTTGGCTGGGGGGAATGATTTTAATCTGTAAAGCACTTTGAGTTTTGTATGAAAAGCACTATATAAATAAGTTTGATTGATTGTTCTGTATTTTCCCTGTAAACCTTGTATCTGATAGTGCTATATGCTATGTTTATGTCCTCTATTGTAAGTCGCTTTGGATAAAAGCGTCTGATAAATGTAATGTAAAAGGCACTAATTTGGTTCCAACCTCTTTTTCTTGGGTTTTTTAATTATTTTAACCTTGGTCGTATCTTTTTTGTCCTGATTGGAGGAACTTTTACTGTAACGTGTGTAGTCGACTCATGTCTTGGTTTCATGTTACATGTCATTAAGTTTTGAGAAATGTCAAAAGGATGTTATCGTCGTCATCAGACTGCAAAACTAATTTACCTACGGATAAGAACCTGAAATGTTTTAAAAACAGAAAACTAAACCTGAACACTTGATTTCATTTGCTGATGTGTGTTCATTTGATATTAAGTTACATTACATTACACTTAGCTGACGCTTTTATCCAAAGGTATCCAAGGTATAGGCATGTATAGCGTAAACCTGGGATTTGAACTGGCAACCTTTTGCACCAAAGTCAGCATGTGTAAACCACTAAGATATCCTGTCTTTAAGTATGTTTCAAATACAATGTGAAGGAAACCAACATGTTCATGGAAGGAAAAATGATGGTCCAGATGTTTAAAACAGATCAGGTTTCCAAAGCAATAAAGTTAAAGAACCAAACTGAGCCTTTCAGCTCCGGTTCAGGTCTTTTCAGAGCTTCATGAGGACGCTGTCAGTGATGTGCTACCTTCAGGGAGGTGTAGGTGAGCTTCAGATCTGTTGCAGGGACCTTCAACAGTCGGTACAGGAGGCCCTTCACCTTCTGAATGACCATCGAGGCTGTGACGAGATGACAACCACATTCAGATGATTTTAACCCTGTGCACAAACCCAGGTACGTTTTTATTTTATTTGTGTTTTACCTGGAAGCTTCTTCTCGATGGGTTTCCTTTCTGCGTCGTCAGGAAACACAAATGTAATCTCTGAAGAGAGAGGAGAAAACATCGGTTCATGGAAATGAAGGCTGGCAGCATCGCTTTTCTGCCCAAACTCATTAAAATGTTTGAGACTGGTGGTTCCAAAAGAAGTTCAGCTACAGAGGCTGATGTTACGTCTCCTTCGGACGCAGATTTAAACAAATATATTGTGAATAATAATTATTAATAATGCTGAGATAGATAGATAGATAGATATAGATAGATGGATAGATAGATAGATAGACAGACAGACAGACAGATAAGCTGGGAAATTTACAATTGACATTATTAACACTGATAATATTATCAAGAAATAGTTCAGAAGTTAAAGTTCACACACACTTCACTGAAAAAAAAAGTTAAAGTCAAAGTTTTTTGTTTTTGTGTTATTTAGCCTTTTTTTCTGATTTTCAACTTCTCCAGAGACCATTCTTCTATTTTAACAAACTCACACATCATATTATTTATTATCATACTTTACCATTTGGTGACCAATGAAAACAACTCCATAACACATTTCAGAAATACAGTTGATGCCATTTTCATACGTTTAGGAGCTACAGGAGATGTTTGTTTAAGAGTTTGTTTAGATACTAATAGCGTCTACACCTACAGGAGTCGATAAAGATACATGCAACTCAACAGGAAACAGAAGAGACTGACTCAACAGCTGGTTCTTCAGGGCAAAAGGCTCCGGCTTCTTCAGCTCCCCTTCTTCTGGAGCACCGTACTCTGAGTGACACAACACATCATCATCGTCATTTCTCCTCTTGTCGCTGTGACAGTAAATGCTGCATCACATGTGACTTACTGTCGATGAGTCTCTGGTATCGGGGGTGTTCTCTGGTGAACTGGGTGCTCAGCTGACTCCGCCCCCCAGCCTTTAGCCACTCCTCTCCAAACATTTTGATGTAGTCTATCTCCGCCCCTCGTCTGTCCTCAGGGTGGATCTGATGGAAACCATGGTAATTGGTCAACTCCATCTCACACACATACATTGGGTTTAGTTCTGACTCAGAGTTTGACCCTAAAATAAGTCAACTCTAAACTAGTCCTGAAATAAAATGAGTTTTTTTTTTTTTTTAACCTTTTTTATATGACAGGTCTATCACATATACACCAGCATCTGGTCCAACTGTGACAGAAATGTTGTTTTGTGGATAATCTGAACTTTATCTATATTATAAAAGCAAAGAGGTCTCTCTCTCTGTGTGTGTGTGTCTTGGGAATCACACAAAATTTGGCAGATTTGGTGATTTTGGAATTCAACAGCCTAAAGCCCAATTTATGCTCATGCAGCAAATCATCTGCAACGTGTCGTAGAGCATCGCAGACGCTCTCAACCACCGTCGCAGACAGTCAGCGCGCACCTCCAAAAAATTCTGACATACACAGACAGTGTCGCAGACAATAGAAGAAAAGAGGGCTGTGATTGGTCCGCTGTACACCCACTGTACACGTATTTCTGCTGCCCTTCCTGCGACTCATTCAAAGGGCGTACAGCCCATAAAAAGTTAGTTCAACCACTAACCCTTAGTTTCTGTGTTGTATTGTCTGTTGATAAAACAAATAAAAATAGTCTAAAAAAAATTGCATCTTAGATTTATATTTTAAAGAAAAGCTGCTGTGAAACCAGGCGTTCAATGGCTCCGTCAGGCTCTGGATCATCTCACCTGACAATTGTTGAGTAACATCAGCTGTCCTAATTTGGCGATCAGCAGCTGATTGGCTGTTTTGGGGTTTCCATCGCTGCTCACCAGCTGGTTTCCACGACATGAAAGCTGAACCAAACTGGGCAGCTTCGCCAGCTCGTCCACCACACGCCACTGAATAAAAGACAGAGACATGTTCTGTTTCAGACCCATTCAGATGGAATCTTTGTCTACATCACACTCTAAACCTCTAAAGTCTAGGGTTAATCCAATGATAGTTGTCTATGTATCCACAGGAACATTTAAAAATATAAAGAAGTAAAAGCTAAAACATGGTTCTGCAGTTGTAGGATTTGCAGAGAATATTTGTCCTGTGAATGATAGTGATGATGTTGAAAAATCTGACCTCAGAGATATTGTTCTGATCCACGTTGAGATTCTTCAGAGCAGGAAACATGTGTGTGTGACATCCTGCAGAGCAAACATTTAACATTTAACCATCAGCTTTAAAAACACAATAAATACCAAGCGTAACTTCAGCAGACTGAGGTGGATTGTTGGTGTCACCTGATTCGTCGGTGTCAAACTGGACCACAGACAAACCGGTCTTCGACAGGTTCAGCTGCTCCAGTCTGGAACCGAACCACGACACAGAGTATCAATGCAGGTTGAAGGAATAAAAATAGGACCAATGGCCCTGTAGCTCTTCTGTATGTTCTATCAATAATAACTTGTATTTGCGAGGTTGTCAGGTTCTTCATTTGGGTCAATGACCTCTGACCTTGAGTGACCTTGAAGGGTCACACTCAAAGTCACACATATCTAGATTTCAACAATGTTCTGTTTGGAAATTAGATTTTTGACGATTTTTTAAAATTATTAAAAAGGTGCCTTTACTTATAAGGGTCCATATTTTGATGGATTATAACACAGAAATGTTTATTGATGCAGTTACTATTGAACACTGATGGGAAGTCATATATGAATAATTTAATTTAACTTTAATTTAATTAGCTAGTTTTATTAGTTCTCCTCCAGTGAAAGTACCACCCACTTCTATTGAGAGATTGATCTCCTGAATCAAGACCACAGGACTCTAACATAGAACCTGACAACCTCACAGGTACATGACTTCCTGTCAGTGCTCAACAGTGGAACAGTGCAGGCGTTTGTACTGAACTGTTTCAGTTCAGGGCCGACCATACAAAACGGTGGTGTACCGAACAAATGCACTTATTTAGTTCTTTTCTACACCTTGGTACTCAAAGCGCTTTACACCCACACACACACACACCAGTAGGCAGCTACTATGCTACTGTACCATGCTATGCTATGCTATGCTATGTACCGTGCCAGACCCTGACTGGCAGACTGGGAGCAATTTTTAGGGTTCAGTGACACTTCGATAGTAGGAGCCAGGATTTGAACCACCAACCCTTTTGTCATTGGACAACCTGCTTCACCAATTGAGCCACAGCCGCCCAACAAATACGTGTAGCCTATGTGAGAACGCAAACGCTTCCACATGAACTTTAAATCAAACGCATACAGTATGAGCAGAACCCACGTGCAACATTTGATGTCCTAGACCGATGTCTAAGTGGTACAGCACCATCCGCATGCTGAAGGTGAACCAGTATAGTAGCTCAGAACAGGGTTGCAGGTACAAAACCAGAGTTGGAAGACCTTTCATCTTCTCTAATGTCACTGATTTGGGATAATTTCAAATTAATTGTCAATGAAAAGAGTCAACAAAATAAAAGTGGTGTGTCAGCATTGTTTCATGAAGATCTATAGTATTAAATGTTTTTTTTTTCTAATGAAATTAGGTCTCTGCTCACTGTACTGAAAATGTATCAAAAACGTAAGGAATCCAAGACCCCTACAGTTACACCCCTAAACTATATGGCAGCTTTTAACATGAGCTTCACAGTGGCTCATTGTGACCAGATTTAAGGGGTTTGATGGCAGAAGTTTTCAGTGTTTTTAGGACCCGTACCTGGGCAGAGCGGCTAAACTGAGCAGTGTGTCCTGGACCAGACGGTTCCCGGACAGGTTCAGAGACTTCAGCATCTGCAGGACGTCCACCGGCCTTTAAACATCAGAGGACACGCTGTTAGGAAACCACCAACCAGCTGGAGTCGAGGTGAACACAAGTGGAACAAGGACGTACCTCTGCAGCTCTGTGATGTTGTTGTCCTCCACACATAACTCCTCCAGCTGTGGCCACATGGGGGCGCACTGCAGCACCTGAACACAACACACGCTCAAAAGTCCTTCAATGACAAAAATTATTTTAAGAGAGAAAGACTTTTTGACCCCAATTCCTAAAGATTGATGTTTTCTATTTAATAAAATATAATGTGATGAATCATTCATTTTGGACTCTATGTCAACAGAACAGAAATTGACAAATTCAAACTTTTCAGGAACCTAAACATTCAAATATAACTACCTTATTGACTTAAAGGGATCCACAGGTTCTACGTGTGGTTGTTTTTGTGCTTCTGTGTATTCATGCATTTGTCCAGCAGTCACTGCCAAAGTCTTCCAGCCATAGCAACATAATTGTAATGCTATTGTGTTCCAAAATTACTAATATGTCACAAAAATATTGGTCCTTTCAATTTGCCATTTTTGCTACTGTCTTCCTGAACCAAAAACATGTCACATTTGTGTGATTTTGTGTGTGCTCATACATGCGCGCACGCGCACACACACACACAGACAGAGGTCAAAAGGGTTTTATAATACAGATAATCCAAAAAATGAATATATCTGTTCATCTATAAGGTGAAAAACTGTTATGGCGGTGGTTCTTCAACTGTTTCTGTTGGTCCTCTCATTTGAGGATGGTTGATTTATGGGCTCATTTAAACTAATTTAGCTTCATATTTAGCATAAAATGCTCATGAACAGTCATTTCAAACAAACTGTAGTGATTATTTGACTAATTCATAAATTACTAAAAGAAAATAAAAACAATTCATGAATAAACTCTTACCTGATAAACTTTCTACATAATGATCTATTAACAGATAATATGAAGTTAGTTTCCCCTCTAAGATTATGATAAACCCAGGTGTGTGTGTGTGTGTGTTACCTGCGTCCAAGTGACGTCACAGCCAATAAGAGACAGGACTCGAAGGCTGCTGAAGGCGTGACGCAGAGCTGAGGGGTCAAAGGGCAAATGCAGCTGGTTGTAGCTACAGGAGCAAATAAACGTTTAGTAAATGAACATGAAGAAACAGACTCAGAACCACAGACACAGAAGAACCAGAGGAACCAGTACCTGAGCTGCAGTCCCTCCAGTCTGTCCAACTGCTGGGTGATGGACGCCACGTCCTCCCAACAGGACAGCAGACTCCGGCTCAGGTCCAACCACTGGACGTCTGAACGCTGAGGTTAAGGAGTGCATCACATCCAGACACGTGTTCATCAAACATTAAGACAATGAACTCATAAACTCTGAGTCTCAGTTTAACGTCAACACTGCGTCATGTTTTCAATGTAGTTTAAGGTTTTTGTGGAACATACTAAACAAAATGAAAAAGTTTTGAAAAGACACTTTTCATTTTTATCACTGCTTAAAATACTGTGCACCTGTTCCATTCACACAGCTTCTTTCCTCAACACTGTTTTACAAAGACACTGCTGCTCTGTTCTGTATAGATACAGAACATCTGAACTTGTGAAAGAGTTTAAAGTTCACGCTGAACTTTCTTCACTTCTTTGAAGGTCATAAATATAAGTAAATATGAGTTTTGGAGCAGTTTACTTTACATTTTTCTCATCTCATGGACTAAATAACTCCAGCCTAATAAGACTCAAAGTTGCTTCATGAAGATACTGGGAGTCATTTTTCGGATTTCTCCATCGGTTCCAGGTCCGTTCACTTCACACTGAGCGAGCAGCACTGACGGCAGGGTTTCTAAACTACAAAAAAAAAAAAAAAACCTGGTTCAGAAAATCACAAAATGGTCCACAGCTGTGTGTTTCCTCTGTCTTTTTCTTTCATACCTGCGCTCCTTGATTCGACCCCACTCCAGCTTCTTGGAGGAGATGGGGATCTCCTCACTGAGCACCTCCTCTGTGTCAATCTGGTACAACTGTTGAACTGCTGTCAGGTAGTCGACACCAAAGCTCACCTTAGCTGGACGGACGAAGGAGCCGCCGGTAGGATGTCTGACAGAGACCAAACATTGACTAATTTCATGTGTCTTTTCAAACATAAAACAGCCACAGCAAGATCTTTCTCAGGCCTATTCAGTCCATGAGGATCCACCTACTGGATCTGAAGCAAATATCTAAGTTGTACGTGTGGAACTTGAAGCTTTCACTGCATATGAACTCAAAAGGAAACTTGGGATATTAAACTTTTCAAATGAACAATATTTAAAGTAGGTTCTCAAAATAATACATTAGACAAAAGTCATATATATAATATATTCCATATATTTTATCTTAATTTGACAAAATTGGTTCTTTCATACTTTTCAGACAAAGGAGAAGATCCACAGGACAAGAAAACTTACATTAATCAGGTCACACATCCACACACAACAGTGTTTTAATACCAACTACTGAAACACCTTCTCATGCCTTTAACGCCTTCTAGACATGGACTAAATTTGCATCTTCATTTCAACTGGACTTTAGGTAAATTATCTGACTGAATGTAGCATATAACTTCCCTTGCAGTTTTAAGGTATACAAGTGCTTCTTGTTTAGTTTCATTAGTGACGTGTACATGTAGGCAGACAACCCCTAAGTCTACATGTTGTTTTTTTAAATAAATATGTATATTACATCAAATATTCTTTATTTTCTGGTTATTTATATGTTTACTTTTCTTCTATCTACATTTCATTGCATGACCCCACCCCCTCCCACCACCTCCTTTTACCTATGACCTGGTGTAGTGCACAGAACATTGAAGTATGAGATTTTCTGACACATAACTTGGGGGAATGTTGGGATTTGTCTTGTGTAATTTGCATAATGTATTGCCTTTCCCCTTTCTTCTTTTTCATCTTTATTGACAAAAATGCAACATGATGGAAAGCTATTTTGTTAAAACTTGTGCCAAATAAAACCTGACTAAACATGCCTGGGCAGGAGATGCTGAGGTTTACCTGCATGTGAAATACTGAACACCTTCATGGCTGCCGTCATGTTTGCCTCTGTCTGCGTTGTCCCACTCCACGCCGAGCCACAGCCCTGAAAATACCAAGCACACATCAGAACAGATCAGCTCATGTGTGATGCATTTCATCTGACAAATTCCCACATTGTCTGGTGTCCATCTCGATAAGATCACAGTAACAACAATCCGATGGTTTCACCAAACTCTTCTATGTTTACATGCAGCTATTGGTGATCTGATCATTCCTTGGTATTTTACTGTTTCGGTAAGATTAGACTGAATCTGTGAGGAATGCTGAGATGAACAGTGGGTGTGACGAACGTATGGGTGGAGGATCTGTGTTCTAACCTGCCGTCGGCGGAACCGGACCCACGTACCGCACCGTAGCCCGCTCCCCACCGCAGGACACTCGTCTACCCACCGCGTTCTCCGGCACCTCTGGATCAGCCTGGTCCGCTGCCATTGAAGGCGTCTGCGTGGAAAACCGACCAGAAAGTCGGATGAGACCTGACTCACAGTCCGGTCCAAACACCAAGTCAAAGGAAGTGTGGGCTTCACTGACACACCAATTTAACAACATTTAAATCCATACTAACCCTTAACAGTGAATAATATACATATCAAACACATGCAGATGTAAATACACAGCTGTAAACAAACCTGTAGCAGGTTAAAAGTGTGTTTTGGAGTATTTTAGATGTGGAGTTAGCTAACTGTCTACCAAAACATTTTACCGCTCAGCTACACCGGAAGCGACACATTTGGCTGTTGCACAATATTTCTCACGAAAAAGTCAAATAAAGATGACAATAAGCGATAAACAATGGTAAACAACTCCAAACTCTATATCATTTTCGTGCATTTTATAAAGAGTAAAATGTATGTTTTCCAGTTTCATTGGAGAGTGACTTAGCGGAACCTTTCTACGGTGATCGCCGTTCCCCGTAGAAACTATTTCGCAGTAGGACAGTCGTGTGCTGGATGTAAAGCGTGTGAATCCGTAAACGTGCTGTAAATAACGCAATTCAAAAGTTTAAACAGCTCAAAAACACAGATGTAGCGGTTAAATACATTAAGAACACTTTTCTGACGAAGACATTAATCGGAAGTCTGTGTTGGAGCACCGGGGCAAAAGTAGGAGGAAACGATGAAGAAGAAACTAAAGCAGAGGTTTGTTGCACAGGTTTATTTTTATTTCTTTATTTTTTTTACTTGTTTACACGATTATATTTCGACAGCTTTTATATTTATAGTTTTATGCCTGTACCTGACAGACATAATCCTGGGTAAACAGCTGAATATTTACTATTATAAAACCAGTTGAAATATCTCCCCTTTAAATTATCCTTATATATTACTTAACTTAATTTTTAAAACTGGTTTCATTCGACTTTATTCAATTCGTTATTGTGAGTAAATTGATTTTAAAAGATGATTTCATAAGTCAAAAGAAACATCAATAATATGACAATATGACACCTTACATATAGAACTGGTCTAAACTTTCTTTTGAAATCCAGAATCCTGGAGCAGGAGGTGATAGATGAACGCACTGCAAACCTTATGATAGCTGTTAAAAACTAGAACAGCTATTGTTATTATAATTATCAATCGATATTATTAATAGCTAGCTGGAACAAATGTCCATAATTATTAACACCACTACACCAAATACAAGTATGAACAGTGGATGTACTATTACTGCTACTACCCTTACTATGTATGGAACTTTAATAAACACTATTACAACTATATAGATAAAAGAGTGATGAAAATGGAGGCAGGAGAGAAGCAGTACCACAACAGCAGGTCTAGGAAACAAGATTTTTACACAAACTGTCAACTGTGTTTTCAGGTTGTAGAAAATCTACCTTGTGTTTTCAGACAGGTTGTGGGTAAAATATGTAATTTTTAGATCACTAAGACATTCTGATACAACCAAAGAAACAGCAAGTTCTCACATTGTAGAAACTAGAAAGAAAAGATTATGAATTAAAGCATGGAGTGGCTTTATGTGAATATCCAGCATGTACAGTGTTTGTCAGATGCACAGGAAAATGAAACTGACCTGGTTTAACAGGCCAAAGTATACCTGCAGTCCAGACGATACCAGAGGTTAAAGCTGCCTAGTCCAGTTTATACCGCAGAGTATAAACTGGACTAAGCTAATTCATGAGCTTTTATTGTAGCCAGGACTTGCTAACCTTAAGACTTGAAGTTTTTATCGTATATTTTTATATATATCTTTTATTATATTATGAACAGTCAAATGAATTGAACATTATGTTACAATTGCATTATAATGTTTTGTTTTTTGTGTACTCTTATTTTATTGTGAGAAGTCTGGTAGGAATATTTGGTCTTCGTAGAAGTCTAATACTGTTACTGATTTCAGTTTTTCTGTAACTGTTTAGAATTTTAAGATTTAAGTGAGTTAACTTCCATTA
>JAPSES010122172.1:0-16383 GCA_029822895.1 Maxillicosta whitleyi
TGGATGTAGGGATGGACAGACAGATGGATGGATTGATGGATGGATGGATGGATGGATGGATAGATGGATGGATGGATGGATGGATGGAGGGATGGACAGAGAGATGGATGGATGGATGGACGGACGGATGGCCAGACGGATGGAGGGATGGACAGATGGATGGATAGATGGATGGATGGAGGGATGAACAGATGGAGGGATGGATGGATGGATGGATGGATGGAGGGATAGATGGAAGGATGGGAAGATGCATGGATGGAGGGATGGATGGATGGACTAAAAAAACAACATTGAAATGAAGAAAAACATACCAAAAAATGAAAACGTGTTCAACAAAAGGAACAAAAATCAACCAAATAATCAATGAACTGAAAGAAGATGATCAATAACCTAATCAATAATAAAATGGGCAAAAGAAAATAAAAGTAATAATTAATCCAATAAATCAGTAAATAATTGATCGATAAAGGATTTGTTTGTTGAATAGATGATGATAATTCCTATGAATAATAAACATAAACAAACATCAAAGTGGTTCCGTGTTAAAACCAAAGGAACCGTTTTCATCTGTTTTTACTGTAAATGTTCCTGATTTAAGACGAGAACAAGCACAAGGTTTATTGAAATGATTAAAACATCATATTTAATCATTTCAAAAGAGTTCAGGATCAGAAACACAAACACCATCAGAATCAGTCCTTTTATAATTTTACTGAAACTATTGTGAGAAAACATCAGGAATATTTGTCATTTTACGTCTAAATGACGGAGTGGAATTTAAAAAATCTATGAAATCAACCAAAAACATCCATGAAATTAATCAAAAAAATTATAATAATGAAACAAGAAGAGGAAAAAAAAGAAAAAAAAAACAGATGCAATTACAATTAAATCAAACAAACACAGAAAAAAAACAATAAAATGAAGAAAACAGTCAACAAATATTAAGGAAAAAGTAGTAAAGTGTAAATAACAAATAAAATGAACAAAAATGAAGAAAGAATCAAATGAAGAAACAAAACGGAAAATAAAATGGAAAGAAACGACTGAAAAATGAAATGATGGTCCTGGTTCTGCTGTGGTTCTGGTTCTAGTTCTGCTGTGGTTCTGGTCATGGTTCTGCTCTTGTTCTGGTCGTGGTTCTGGTTCTGCTGTGGTTCTGGTCATGGTTCTGGTCATAGTTCTGCTGTGGTTCTGGTCATGGTTCTTTATGGTCATGGTTCTGCTGTGGTTCTGGTCATAGTTCTGCTGTGGTTCTGGTCATGATTCTGCTCTTGTTCTGGTCGTGGTTCTGGTTCTGCTGTGGTTCTGGTTGTGGTTCTGCTGTGGTTCTGGTCATGGTTCTGGTCATAGTTCTGCTGTGGTTCTGGTCATGGTTCTGATGCTGCTTCTGCTGTGGTTCTGGTCGTGGTTCTGGTCATGGTTCGGGTCCTGGTTCTGTCATGGTTCTGCTGTGGTTCTGGTTCTGGTCGTGGTTCTGGTACTGGTCATGGTTCTGCTGTGGTTCTGGTTGTGGTTCTGGTCATGTTTCTGCTGTGGTTCTGGTCCTGGTTCTGCTGTGATTCTGGTATGGTTCTGCTGTGGTTCTGGTTCTGGTCATGGTTCTGCTGTGGTTATGGTTCTGCTGTGGTTCTGGTCATGGTTCCGCTGTGGTTCTGGTTGTGGTTCTGCCTTACTGTTAAATACTTGGTTGTGGATCCTGGTGGACTCTGTAGACCTCCATCAGGTCTGTACTGGTGTCAGTCCTGACAGTCTCAAATGAGTAAATGGTCCAATGTCTGGATGCTCCTGGGTCCGGGACCGGGTCCAGCTCAGGAATCGGGCCCGGTTCGGTCCGGACCCGGACATACATGAAGTCTGGAGTTCACTCTGAATACGGACCCTGGAGCCAGATTCTTTCAGCAGCTTCAAGACCCGACATGTCTGAGAAACCGGATCCGCCCTGAGTACGGGACCCGGTCCCGGACCCCGGAGTCACCCCCCATCCCCACCCCACCCCCCACCCCGCTCACCTTCAGGCGGTCCGGTGGGCGTTCCACAGTTGGTTCGGTGCGTCCGGTGTCCCTGCAGTTTTCGGTGGTCCAGGTGTGTCTGGGTCCGGGTCCGCCTCCTCGACAAGAGGCTCGTGAACCCGGAACAGGGCGCGCGCTGCACCGTTAACTATAAAAGGAGTGATTTCCTCAGGAGGAACTGAGCGCGCAGCCAATCCGCGGTCCGTGAACGCACCAGCAGAGCAGAGGGGCGGAACCTGTCAGACCCAGACCCGTGGAACTCAACCGGACTGGTGGATCCGAATCGATATGATGATGATGATGATGATGATGATGATGATGATGATAATAACAATAATAATAATGATAAGAAGAAGAAGAAAAAGAAGAATGTCAACTGTCATCTTAGAATGACTTTAAAAACTCTCGTTCATCCATGTTTGTTTCTTTTGTTTCTTTTGTCTTTCATGTATAAACCCTGGACTTTCTGTGGGGTCTCCTCACAGACACAAGGTTCTGGGTTTGTATGTTCTCCCTGTGTCTGCGTGGGTTCCCTCCAGGCGCTCTGGCTCCTCCCACCATCCAAACACATGCACTGATAGGTTGATTGACTCATCTATATTTATTTATTTATTATCTTTTCTTGTCAATATAGAAATATCCAAGGCACTTGGCATCCGTACTAAAGAACACACAGGGGCAAACAGGAGCAAATACAAAGGAATCAACAACCATTAAGACTTTTTGGGGAAAAAAACTCAAACTATCAGCAAATAAAATGAGGTGGGGGGCAAGGGTTTGTTGTACAAATGATTTTCTTCAATCATCGACAGAAGCTTCCATGCAGGTTTACTTTACTGAGTTTTCTGGAAAACGTGGGTTTCATTTTCAGAGTTGTGTTCAAGATCATCCAGTACATGTCCATCAATAACATCCAGGACACAAAAGTTACAGTTACTTCTCATAAACTGTTAATAATAATAGCAATAATAGAATAAAATAATAGAAAGAACAGTAACTGGATAGCTTAATGGTTAACACCACTGACTTTGATATGTGAGGTTGTCAGTTTGAATCCCAGATGGGCCCTTGGGCAAGGCCCTCTATGCCAGACGTGTCTACCTTGTAAGTTGCTTTGGATAAAAGCATCAGCCAAATGTAATGTTAAAACAAGAACTTCCTGTCATTTTTTTTTTCTGTAGAGATTAAAAACATTTGTTACAGTGTTGGTGTGAACGCAGAGGTGTCAAATGACCAAATATAAATATTTCATTACTTATTTAAATGTGGGTACTTTACTGGAGTCATTATTTTCAGCTGCCTTTTTACTTCTACTCCTTACATTTTAACCATAGTCTCATTACTCATATTTCATTCAGGCTTGTCATCGTTTTTTGTTTTTTTGTTTTTTGTTTTTTTTTTTGTTTTCCAGATAAATCATGCCAGTTGGATAACTGTATTTCACACCAACATCAACTCCATGGGTTTTACTGGTGAATCAATGCTGAAGAAGATCCTCTAAACATTCAAATATGGTCATATCTGATGACCATGAAAAGATGAAGAACTGTATTTGACACCAGTTATTGACATTATTGATAAAATTAATGGATCAACAGGAATTAAACAGTTTAGATCAGGAGATGGTTTAGGTTAAAGGTGGACGTTTGGGTCTTTAAGGCCTCTGCCTTCATCTGCACAGACAGACTTCAGTAGAAAACAGGAAATACAGAGGAGGAAATGAACATTCAGAAAAAGACACAAGAAAAAAAGAAGAAGAGAACCAGGGTTGGAGTGGACAACATATGGTTAGGTGTCCTTTGATGCAGAAAAGACATCAACTCATAAGCTGTTCCTTCACTGCAGATGCTTAGCGGTACACAGGAGCTGTAGAGGTCTGTCAGAGTCAAAGATATTAGGAGTAAAAACATTAAAAGACAAATGACTGAATAAATAAATAAATTATTATTATTAATAATAATGATAATAATTCAACTGACTTGTAATAATTATGATTTGTCAATATTTCACCTTTAAATGAAATTAGCTGACGAGACATCAAGAAATAAAACATCATTTAATTTGTTGGTTGTATTCATTCTTTCTGCGTATTATTACAATTTATATTGTTTTTCTTTTTTGTTATACTTCTTGTTACATGATTAATTTTGGGTTCATTGGTGATGAGCTGGTAAAGGAAGGAGAAAATATGGAATTAGGAAACAAATTGAGGAGTTATACAAGATACAGGTGTTTAAACACATGCCCGTATTGAAACAATTGACGAAACTTCGTTCCTCACAGCAGGAAACTACATCTCCCATGTTACACGACGCACAGGAAGTACGTCATCATTCCTGACCTTGCTACCTTCAGTCAATTTTCTAACCGGACAACTAGAAGAGAATGGCGAATAAAGAGCCCGGTGTAAGTGTTTTCACCTGTAACTTCATTTTCTGATATTTTTGTCTGATTTCAGTATTTGTATTAGTAACTATTATGATGCGTTTCCGGCTTTTTACGCCGCGTTTCGTGACATTTTATCTAAAACATGTGGCACGTGAGTGAGTGGCGGCTCACATAAGCTAGTTTTCATTAAAAGTGTCTTTAATTGAGCTCGTGTCAGAAAATGACGACGTCAAGTTCATAAGGTTTAATAAAGCTAATTAATTCTCCCTTGCATCTAAAAGTGTTTTAGAAAAGTTTGTCTCTAAGTTTGTTGTAAAACTGACTCCCGACTTTGGTTAAAAACCTGATAATTTAACCTTTTAACTATTTTATGACGTTCTTAATTTTCTAAAACACTATAATAAACCGTTTAACATAATTATTGTAACTGTCTTCAAAAAGATGTCTAATGTTCAAAAGTAAAACGACAAGGTTAACTAATTTTAGGGGTTTAGGACTAATGTATGGGTTTGCATCAGGGCTATGGGGTTAGGTTGGGGTCAAATTATTCATGTGCATAACACAGGTCTGTGTGCATATTAGTCTAAAGTTGTGCAAAAAATAAATATGTATAAACTCTTGAATGAGTTTTGTCTGACAAGATAGATAGATAGATAGATAGATAGATAGATAGATAGATAGTTTATCCCACCTTGGGGAAATTTTCACAGTTACAGCAGCGTTTGTCTGAGAGCGCTAGAGGGGGGGGGGGGCAGTATTGTGTTGTATTTTAAGCATCAGAGTACGATATCAGAGTACCTGTTCAGGTTGTCAAGGCTATATTTTATATTTGACTAATATATTGCAGTGGTGGTATCTCCAAGACTTTATTTTTAACTTGTCTTGTCCAGCATCTTGGCATGTGTAAATGATAAACTGAACCAGAATATTGATCCAGTTCCACTTTTCCTAATACATTTCATTTAATTCTAGGTCGTTGCGTTTGTCTGACCTGTTCTAAATCATTTTGGTCTGATTGTGGAACTTGAACTAACATCAGTTCAACACTTCAGGTCTTTAGAAATAAACCAGAACATGAGCTTTGTGTTTATGTGTGGACTTGTGTGTGTGTTTATAGGGATTTCTGCAGCAGCTGCGACAGATTGCAGGTAGGATGTCTTCTGGACCTCGTGGTGCCGGACTGGGACTCAAACTACTGATTGGAGCTGGAGCTCTGGCGTACGGCGTGAAGGAGGCCACGTACACAGGTATGAGTTCATCTGGGATAGAGTCAGTGGTGTAGAGTAGAACAGATGCGTCAATACTAACATGATCAAGACCCAACAAAACGACTGATGAACTCATCACCAACTCCTTTAAAAATCGATTTGGATCAATTTAATCATTGGTCGTCATCGTTGTTGCAGCACTACTACATATAATAAAAACTGTGTTTGTGTGTGTGTGTGTGTGTGTATATATATATATATATATATATATATGTGTGTGTGTGTGTGTGTGTGTATAAATGTTGAATAAATATGTCAGAACAGAAGGTTATTTCACCACTTACTGAATTTCTTTGACATTTGTCAGATTATTACAGATATAGGAGATGATATCTGAGGATACTTTGATGGAAGTGGTTGTATGGAACAAAAACACCAGAGTTCTAACTTTTATTCAGATTAATGTAGTGACAGCTCGTGGACAGCATGGATTTGTCCACATTCTGAGGGACCTGTAGCATCCAGCAGAGGTCAAAGGTCAAAGCCATGGGGACCGGGGTGGGACGTGTGGTGTTGCTCATCCTCCAGGCTGGACAGAAGTGTTACAGCTGTGTCCTGATGTTTCCAGTGGAAGGAGGACAGAGGGCCATCATCTTCAACAGGATCGGGGGGATGCAGATGGACACGGTGCTGGCTGAAGGACTCCACTTAAGGTAGGTGGAGTCTCCACAGTGTGGTCAAACGCAGATGTCACACAGTCTCAGTCTCATCTGCCGGACACCCACAGAGGTTCCATGTCAGGCTGGGTTGGATTAATCCTATTAAGACCGTCAGGGCTAGAGATCTGCTTTGGCTGAGGGGTAGGGCTGGAAGTGAGCGGAGCTTAGAGTAGCAACGTGTAGTCGGTGGCATGGCAGATTTTTAGGACATTGATCCGCATTTTAGTGGAGAGTTCTGTTAATAATTTTATATATTAGTGATAGTGCTGATTTGGAGTGTTCTACTAGTATGTTTACCTGTTTTTCACTGTATTTTTGTGGTTTCTTTAGTTGGTTTATAGTTGTATTGTATCTGTAAGTATTCTGTATATTTGTATATATATATGTATATATATATATATCAGATCTGTCCAGTTCATACACAGATCTGTGTGTATTTGAATCACATGATGAATGTTTTTGTCAGTAAAAAGGAACGGCTATGTCTACAACTAGACACAAGGTGAACACAGACTATCAACTGGATCCAAATGACACCAAAGAACCAAACAGAACCAGAACAACAAGGACACAATGATCTAGAACAAATACAATATATCAACACATGGAGAAAAAAAATTTAGATAAACTCAGACAGTTCAGTTATGAACATCTACAGTTGGTTTTCATAAGAAATATAACGATAATAAAGATAATAAAAACAATAAAACATTTATTTTTTTAACTAAATACTGTTGTAACCATTTATTACATATATTAATGATAAAAGGTATAAAAGAATTAGAAAAAAAACACTTTCTGACACTGTTCTTGTAAAAACAACATAAATAAATCTAGTCCTGTTCTAATTGGAGTTATTAAAGGGTTCAAATGTGTACAGATCAAACTCAGCCATGGTTTGGATCATTCACACTTTCACACCAGCTGACCCTATCCTAATGGTGAAATGGCACTGCATGTGTGGCAGCGAGTTACAGCAGATCTCTCTATTCATTCCTCGTTTTCTGTATTTATTCCTTCTTTTTTACTTTATTCTTTTCCCAAACTAAATCCCCTAGGAATTCCGCACCTAGGGGTACGCGAGTTATAACTTTTGCGCTACTTTTTCTAATACTTTTTGGATTTTTTTTGGCATCGCCGTGGGAGACCCTCTCAGTCATTCCATTGTTTGCACCCATGATCAGCTGTTGGCCCTCAGCCGCATCGGACTACTTCACGCAGAGAAACTGGAGATTCCTGTGAAGATACAGAGGAAACGGCGCGGCTGCAGGGCTGGTGTCAAGCGCTGGGAGAGGAGGCGGAGGTACAAACCATGCATACCATCCGTTATCACCTGGAACTGTTGCTCTCTGTGCAATAAGGCAGATGAGCTGTTGGTGCTGGTGAAGCTGCAGCGGGAGTACAGAGAGGCCAGTGTGATCTCCCTCACAGAGACCTGGATGCACACGCTCATAACGGACTCTGCCGTTACACTGGACGGATTCACCCTCATCCATGTGGACCGGACCAGGGAGAGTGGTAAGAGGAAAGGTGGGGGTCTGGTGGTGTTTGTTAATAACAGATGGTGTAACAGTGGGCATATCACTGTTAAAGAGCAGCTCTGTAGCAAAGACATCGAACTACTGGCAGTCAGCATTCGGCCCGATTACATCCTGCAGGAGTTTTCACATGTCCTGTTTTTGACTGTGTAAATCCCCCCCTTGGCCAATGCTGCTGCTGCATGTGAAAGTATACAGAGGACAGTGTCCAAGCTGCAGACTAGACACCCCCAGGCCCTGATCATCATCTTGGGGGATTTTAATCACGTCTCCCTCTCTACCACTCTACCTGACTTCACACAGTATATCAAATGCCACACAAGGGACAATAAAACTCTGGACCTCCTGTATGCAAACATCAAGGATGCATCCCCCACCCTTCGGCCGCTCTGATCACAACCTCATCCATCAGTCAAACACAGGGACAAAGAAGAGCTCAGGAGGGTCCAGAGGGAGCACAAATACAACATCAGGAGGAGTAAGGACGGCTACAGGTGGGAACTGGAACGACGTCTGGAGAACAACAATGTCCGAGACGTGTGGAGGGGCCTGAAAACTATCTCAGGCCATGGGACAAAGGAGGCAATACACTCTGTGGATGGAGACCAGGGGTGGGCAAACCAGTTGAATTTACATTTCAACAGGTTTGACTCTGTCCTGTCTCCAGCCCCCTCCCATGCAGGCCCCTCTTCACACCTCTCCAGTGTGGTGACCTCCTCCCTGCCTGCCCCATCGGCACTTCAGAGTCGTTCAAACCGTCCCTCCTTCCACCCCCCCTGCTGAGACCAACATCGCCCCTGTCCCTCAACCATCTCACCACAACCCCCCCTCCTATCACAGAAGCCCCCCACCAGTTGTCACACCCTGTCCGCCTCTCCACCACTATTGACCCTATTCTGCATGGTTACATGTGGGACGCCATTGTTGTTACTTGGTGTTAGAACTTCCGGTTAGCCAGTTCCTGTATCTAGTAAAGCTGGAGATGAATTAGTTGTTGGTGGGAACACTGGGTTGTCTGGTCACACAGCAAGGGTTGGTGAAGAGGTAATTAATTGCTTGTTTGTGTCATAGCTGTGGTCTGACATGGGCCGATCTTCCCACTGCGTCACAGTGTCCGGTCATGTGATCAGCCTCTGCTGCATCGCTCGTTGATGTCTCTATAATGAGAGTAAACTAGCAACTTTTAGCTACATTTGCTACACTTGAACTACTGATTGCTTATTAACCATGTTATTAACACACTGTTTAATAACACCGGTCTGAGCAGTGGAATAATACAACACAGATTAACAATAGAAATGGACAAATGTAACACTTGAAGAAGGTGAAGGATGTTTATGGACCACATATTTACTATTCCTGTGAAATGTTTAACTTTATTTTTCTTCTTTATTTATTTTAATTTGTATAAATTAATTAATAAATTAGTATATTTTATTGATATGTGTTTAAATTGCATTTATTTTCCATTCCATCCATTTTGTCCAAGTCTTGTTCTGTTTTATTGTACACAGTCTACTAGTTGTAACATGTACTGTTTTTATAGAGTATTTAACAGTAGGTAATCTATTACAGTCAGTATTGGTCGAGAATGCTGTTACTATTTTGAATCTTATCTGTAAAAATCAAAATGAATCCAATTATGCGGGATGAATATCAGTCCAAATCCGAGTCTTAGTGCTTCTAACTAATGTCCAATAACTGATCCAACCGACAGCTTCCTGAACAGATTGATCAGATTTCACGGTGATCAGCTGACGCTGTCACATGACTGATCTTCTGTGCCGTGTTTTCTTCAGGTTGCCGTGGTTCCAGTATCCAATCATCTACGACATCAGAGCCCGACCCCGGAAGATCAGCTCTCTGACCGGCAGCAAAGGTGACCAAGCCCCTCCCCAAAGCAGTCACAGCTGCACACCCCTGTTCTTGGTCCCTCCCACCTGGATGATGTCACAGAGCATTTGAAAGTATTTCCATTGTTACAGTCTCATTCTGAAGTCCAGTCAAAACTATAACGTGTAGCGCTGTGAATACCTTCAGATGTTCTGCTCAGGTCCAGCTGGAGAACATGTTTTAAAGTCCTTCAATTGTGATGTGATGGTTCTGGTTCTGACCCGGCTCCACCCCCTCTCAGACCTCCAGATGGTGAACCTGACGCTACGGGTGTTGTCCCGCCCCCTGGCATCCAACCTCCCCACCCTGTACCAGACTCTGGGCATGGACTACGACGAGCGTGTCCTGCCGTCCATCGTCAACGAGGTCCTGAAGAGCGTCGTGGCCAAGTTCAACGCCTCACAGCTCATCACGCAGAGAGCACAGGTATGCCACGCCCCCCAGGTCCACCCCCATCATGGTTCCTGTGTGGTTCCACTGTGGATCCTCTGTGGTTCCACCGAGGTTCTTCTGTGGTTCCACCGTGGTTTCAGGTGTTCCGTGTCCTGTCCAGGTATCGCTGTTGATCCGTAGAGAACTGTACGAACGGGCCAAGGACTTCAACATCATCCTGGACGATGTTGCCATCACCGAGCTCAGCTTCAGCCGAGAGTACACGGCCGCTGTAGAGGCTAAGCAAGTGGGTGAGTAGAACCAGAATCTGGACCAGAACCTGGACCAGAACTTCCTGACCATGAACATCAGTTACCATGGCCATTAATGTCACACTGTTTTAAATTTAAAGACTGCTTCACGTGCTTCTGCGGTTTAACCTTTTTATACATGAATTATCAGAACCTTAGAACCACAGTTATTTCTCATTGAATAAAACAATGCATTTTAATTATTTTATGATCCTATTTTTCATGCAGTTACATAAATGTCACTCATCTGGAGTTTAACAGTGTATTTAACAAACCAATATGAGAAAATGATGAAAACCATCAAATAAAAACATGTTGAATGTTTTCTCACATTTTAACATGTTCTAATACAAGCTCTTCCTAATAATAATAATAATAATACAGAAAAAACCCTTTTGTTTAAAAACCTGTTAATTCCACTCTAATAATAAACCATGTTCATGGAGATCAGACTGATGGACATCAGGAAAGTTACAGTAATGAGATGAATGACAGTGGAAATGGACCCACGGGTGCATGGACACAGGTAGTCCAGAGTTAGTCCAGTTAGTCCACATGGGGTTATTCGTGGTGTCACCAGTAGGGGGCGTCATTGGCTAATCTAGGCTTCATCGCTGAGGTTGAATATCAGAGGTGTCATCCTGTCCCACACCTGTCCGAAGGCTGGCAGCTTGGTCGCACTTTGACACTGGGCTGTCCGTTGGTCCCACTTGTTGTGGGTCGTGGGAGCAGTATGCCCCTGCCAGCAGGAGTGGGCACATATGTACACACACATATGCACACACACATATACACACATATGTGGGGTCTGTATGGTCCCCTCTCCTGGACATCCGCCCCTTGCGTGAACTTTCTCTGCTGAAATCTGACTCCATCATGTCAGTGATGCACAGTCATAAATGCCCATTTGTTCCAAACATTCCCTCTTCAGATCCATTTATGTGATTGAATTTCTTTAGTTCTTCTCCATAAATGTCATTTCCTGTGCTGTATCCAATGGTTCAATAAATCAGGAATATCAAGTATATGAAGAATATTTATCTTTTATTCTTATAGACCCTGTCGAAAGAGAATTTCAGGATAAAAGGATATAAACAGGATGAAAGTTATAATAAAGTGATAATAGTAAAAGTACTCATAAAAACAATATAAGTATGTAAGTAATAATAATCATTTATAAAAAGCAGAGGAAGAGAACTAAGTTATCAGAAATTATTCATATTAACCACCAACTATACTGTACACTAGTATGTAAATATGGTAAAATGTGAGAAAACCTCACATTATCAGCATTAAACAGTTTTTATTTCATAGTTTTAATCATTTTTCTCATAGTGGAGTGTTAACTTGTGGTGTCCAGATGACATGGACATTTATGGAACTACATAAAAAATAGGTTCATAAAAATATTTCAGTTACATTGTTGTAGGTTGTGATAAGCTGGCTAGCTCAGTGGTAGCTCAGTGGTAACATCATGGCATGAGGTCGCTGGTTCGATTCTGGCTGGAGACACATGCAAACACTGAGTGAGGGTCCTTGGGCAAGACCCTTAATACTCCCACCCAATGGGCAGCACTCACAGCAAGAAGAACCATCGGAACCGTGTGGAGTTTGCATGTTCTCCCTGTGACTGCCGGCTTCCTCCCACTCCCAAAGACATGCACCTGGGGTAACCCTAAATTGGTCCTAGTGTGTGCATGTGTGTGTGAATGGTTGTCTGTCTCCCTTCGATGAACTGGCGGCTCATCCAGGGTGTATCCCATAGTTAGATAGTCCCATAGAGAGGCTCCGGGGGGGCTTTTCGGGCTCCCCGCGACCCCGAAAAGGGATGAAAATGGTTGAAAATGGATGGATGGTTGTGATAACTCATACATGAAAGGGTTAAATGTGTTTTGTAAACAGGTGTGTTCAGCTCTTATGGGTAAATCCACTTCCATGTCATCCTCCTGGGGGTCTTTGGCTTAGACCAGTGTAAGTTAAGTTGCGTTGCCATGACACTGATGTTGATTGATGTTGTTGTTCCTGTGCAGCCCAGCAGGAGGCGCAACGGGCTCAGTTCTACGTGGAAAAGGCCAAACAGGACCAGAGACAGAAGATCATCCAGGCTGAAGGAGAGGCTCAGGCTGCCAAGATGGTGAGGGGGTTAAAGATACGGCAAACATACGGCCCGTGGACCAAAACCGACGACAGAAGGTCCAGCGTGGCCCACAGGACCAATCTGAGAAATCCAAATATTATTGTGAAGATATTAACAATAAATGATGTTAAAATCCTTTTAATTCCGGTTCCACATTCAAATCAATATGATCTAAAATAGAGTAAAACAATAAGGCAGTAACATATAAATAATGACACAATTTATTGTGTTTTTCTCATTTAATGTGATGGTCCGGCCTGTTCCAGATGAACCCTGGGAAATGTAGTTTTCATGTACATCCTACTGGTCTGTGACAACATTCAGGCCATAGTTTTTAGTTATTGTTGTGTTTATTATGTTATTTTCAGGGTTATTTGTAACTGTAACCTCTTAAACAAACATGTACTTATTATTTCTCCTCCCGTCCTGACGTTGGAGTCGAGCAACAAGCTGCCTAACCTGCTGCCAATCCGCCTCAGGCCCGAAGACGCCTCTGTTTCCAGGTGTGTAACAGTTTTCTCCTGTGAATACACTGACTGTGTGTGTTTTTGTGCAGCTGGGCGAGGCCGTGACCAAAAACCCCGGTTATCTGAAACTGAGGAAGATCCGAGCAGCACAGAACATTGCCAAAACGGTAAGACCAGCAGCCGAAAAGTATGAAAAAAGGATGGATGGATGGATACATAATAAATTACAAGTTAAAAAAAAAACAAAATACAAGTTAAAAAAAACCAAAAATGGTAGAACAACAGTAATGTGCAAAGGGAAATGAAAAGGGTGAAACAGGAGCGACAACAGTAAACACAGTCCAATGAGTCATTGTGACAGTTAAAAAGTTGTCTTTACCTGTTGAAACAAGCCACACCCACAAAACCGCAGCATCCTACAGGTCCAAACCAGTCATAGACGCACTTGATCCAGAGCCATAGAAAGAGCGAGTTACGACACACTTTGGTGCTGCGGTGGTCAGGTGATGGAAGCCTCAGTAGTTCCAAACAAACAGCGCAGTTCTGTTGGGTAAATGTGACCAAATGAGTGGCTAAATGACAACGGCCTCCAGCTGAACCCCAGTAAAACAGACACGCTCATCATTGCCCTGGACAGCTCTATCCCAGGGATCAAACAGCACCTCGGTGACCTGAGTTCACCATTAAAGTCCAAGCTGAGAAATCTGGGTATCATCTTTGACCAGGCCATGTCTGTAGAACAGTACTTCTAAGCACCAAGTGAAGAACTCCTTCCAACTGTGTAACATCTATAAGCTCAGACCCATGGTGTTTAGCACTGAGTTAGAGGTGATCATCCATGTGTTCGTGTCTTCAGGCTTAGACCATTGCAACAGCCTTTTCACGTATCTGACCCATACTAATAGTAGAGCTCACATCACTCCTGTTCTTAAATCCGTTCATTGGCTCCATGTCGTGTTTCATTTTTATTCTAAATTCTTGTGCTGGCTTTCTGTGCTCTCCATGTCCAGGCCCCTGCATTTACTCCTGCTCTGGTTCAGCCTTATAGCTCGGCCTTGGTGCCGTGTCTCTGGATTAACCTCCTGCTACACCTATGGTCCATGGACTCTGTTGAGACTTTGAAAAAACACTTTAAAACACAGATGTTCACAGAGGCTTTTTAAATCTAACTGTCTCAGATCTGCTACAGACTCACTGCAATTTATGTACAGTGGTACAGAATGGTACAGTACAGAGTATGAAAAAGTTTGGGGAACCGCTGATCATTTTCCAGATTTTCCTTTATAAATCATTGGTTGTTCAGATCAGCAATTTCAGTTAAATACATCATATAGCAGACAAACACAGTGATGTTTGAGAAGTGAAATGAAGTTTATAGGATTAACAAAAAGTGTGCAATAATTAGTAGACGGGTGCATAAATCTGGGCACCACAACAGAAAAATAACATCAATATTTAGTAGATCTAGAATCTGCTGATACTCAGTGGAATCCATGCCACCTTAAACTTTAACCAGATTGCCAATACCTGCACTGACCACACCCCCACAGCATGATGGAAGCACCCCAAAATTTTACTATGGGTCCAAGTGTTTGCCTTGGAATGCTGTGTTCTTCAGCCATGCATACCTATTGTTCTGTCCAAATAACTCCATTTTACATTAATCAGTCCACAGCATCTGGCATGTCCAAATGTGCTTTAGCCACTCTGGCATGTGCGTAGAAAAGGCTTCCGCCGCTTTACTGTCCCATACAGCATCTCCTTGTGCAAAGTGCGTTGAATAGTTGAACGATGCACAGTGACACCATCTGCAGCAAGATCATGTTGTAGGTCTGTAGAGCTGGTCTGTGGTGGAGTTGGACCGTTCTGCATCCTTCACCTCTGCTCATCACAGATTTTTCTGGACCTTCCACTCCGGGCCTTAACTCCAACTGTGCCTGTGCTCTTCCATTTCATCACTATGTTCCTCACAGTGGAAACTGACAGCTTCAAACTCTGAGCTGCTTTTTGGATCCTTCCTCTAAACCATGATGTTGAACAATCTTTGTTTTCAGCTCGTTTGAGAGTTGTTTTGAGGCTCCGATGTTGCCACTCTTCAGAGAAGATGCAAAAAGGAGAACAACATGCACCTTTCCACCTGAAATACCTTTTGTCGTGATTGGCTTCACCTGTGTATGTAGGTCAAGGGTCAATGAGCTTACCAAACAAACTTTGTGTTCCAATAATTATAATATAATTGTATTATAATCAAAATTATTTCCAACGTTAGTGTGTTAACTGTTTTGTCCAGTGCTCTGGACATGATCACAGTCTGAACACTGACAATATTAGATCTGTAAAAGGACGTCAAGACGAGGAAGAGGAATGTCTCAGCGCTGTTGTGTGGACTGATGGGGTCCTGAAGGAGTCCAGTCCCTGTGGACACATGATGGACAGTGAGTTAAGGCAGTTCAGACCTCCAGTCATGGATTGTCCACATGCTGTTGGCCTCCTCGTGCATGTGTGTGTGTCTCTGACCAGTAGATGGCGCCAAAGGAACATGAATGTGAAAAGGCTCCAGTTCTGATCCTTTTGTCTGCCTCTGACCTTTGACCCAAACACTTTTACTGTCAGACACATGCACATCTCCCTTTGAATATTCAGACTTTTACATTAATTTGGGTCATCTTAACCAGGAATAAACAGAATTATACTAAATGAATGTTACATTTAGACACCGTCATTTTTTAATACTTTATCAAACACAAATTAATGGTTTGGATTTTACCATTTTTAGGTTTGATGAAAAAAACAAAAACAGCAAAAGCTAAACCGTAAAATGTAATGTTATAAACACTCATTATTTTATATAATTGTTGGTGAAGGTTCATCACTGTTAGTTTGACTTCATTGAAGCATCTTCTAATTTTATTTACATGAACAGACTCCGTTCACAGCAGGTCTGAACACACAGGTCAGATGTTTGGGTCAAATCCAGTTTTGTGTTTGTTCAAATTCACATTAAATATGAATTCTATCAGTTTGAGTCTGAACTGAATAATGACCCTGAAGTGACCCACGTGGACTACAGAGGTCCTGAAATGACCCACATGGTCAGATAAATGCTTCCTGTCCATTCAGACTTAAGTCTCATTGTAAAATATCAGATCTTGGTCAGATTTAGGACCAGATATGAAAGTGGTCTGGGTCAGATTAGTGCTGTTCACACTGGAACAGATCACACACAGGTCATACATGGGCTTTGTTCCAATATCCATACTTTCCGTACTTACCGTACTTAGTTTGAGTACGCAGGGTGTTCACATTACAATCATGGCGAAAATAAGTGTACTTAAAGA
>JAPSES010122207.1:6131-16378 GCA_029822895.1 Maxillicosta whitleyi
CCCCCCCCCCCCCCCCCCCCCCCCCCCCCAAAAAAAAGAAAAAAAATCGGGGTGAGCATAATCTGTTATTATTATTTGTGCATACTGTATATGTTTTTTTTTCTGTAAAGAGATGGAAATATAAAAGGCAGTTAATGCAAACACACCCATCTTTTATTCTCTCACACAATGAAAAATCGTTAAGAGAATCGTTAAGGAATCGGATCTATAGGAAAAATCAATAATGCCAATCATTAAATTCTACATCCCTATACATGATACATGTGATACAAATAGCTCAGCAATGAAATGTATTCAGGTGATACCTTTCAATTATCAATAAATAGATGGTTCATAGTTTAGATTAAAGAAAATCTGTCAATATGAATGATGATCACTCATGTCAAATCATTATTTTGCTGAAGTTAAAAGTACTTTTGCTAGAGGATGAAACTTCAAAAAAAATAGTTTAAAGTGTTCTTTATTGTCAGAATAGAAAACTTTTGATTTTATTTAAATTATAAGTATAGGGTTAAAGTATAATTAAATATAATTGAGTAAACATTGAAATATATCAGTGTTATAGCTACCACATGTAAATAAATGACATTTTATATATTAAACGACTTTCTCTCAGTATTTGAGTTTTTCTATTTCCTGCTGCTCATATATTGGCGCTTAAATCCAGCACACAAGCCTTTAATATATACCAAATATAAACTGTAAATTAGGCTTTAAGTAAATGCACGAGTATGTTAGTGAAAAACATTTATCGAAATTAGGTCCAATGGGTGACATGTATCACAAAGAGCGCAGCAATGAAATGTATTCAGGCAATTTCTTTCAATTATGATGTTTTTCTACACCATGTGAATGATGCAAACTGCGCCTCGCTTTTCTACTCCCTGTGAACTGAAGCTTCAGCAACATCTGTGCAGAAAATAACATCTTATGGAATCATTACAGAATAGAACAGCTCATTGTTTTGTGTGTCTGACTGCTTTTTATTTTTTTGCCTTTATTACAGCAAAAAAAAAGCCCAGATTTCACCAAGTGTTGTCTTTACCTGAGAGACTCAAAAGCCTGGAGGGAAAGTCATAGATGGAAATGCATAACAGTGAGAAGAAAAGAGCAAAAGAGCTAATTACTGTAACAACAGTTGGGACTGCCAGTGAAAGTGGCACTTTTCTGCTCAGTTGGATCCATTTTCAAGTGAAAGGCTGGGGGCGCTCGACATTAAAAGCCCACACTACACCCATTTTGAGATGATAATGGAGCAACATATGTTTACACTTAAAATGTTTTTTACAGAAATCACTGTCATTTGGCTACTACACATGTAGAAATAACTTCCAAAATCAGATAAAAGTATGAGCAAAGTCACCACTTGTGACGCTAAATCGAGATTGACAATAAACCATTATCATTTCCATTTTTCTTTGAATAGCAATGAAAATAAACCACAACATTAACGCGCAACAAAAATACTCAGTCTGCACAATAGTCTCCTTCAATTTACCTGTAATACCCACTCTTCAGCACACTCACACATCATCTTTCACTCGCAGACTAAAGAGACAAAAGTGCTGGAAAAAGTACGAGGTGCATTTCAGATGTTCTTTGGTTCCACTGATATGACTATGTTTACCATGTGGGCAAATAAATGACTTTAAAGCTATTAACATTTGCATTTGCGTGTTGATCATTGGTGCATTGGTAAGTTCATTACTTGCAGTCTCGCTCTTAGTGTCATGTTTGGTTGGTGGAAAATGGGCATGAATTTGGGTGATGAAGGAGCTCTGACACATGACACACAGAATTAATGCTGGTAACATTTGCATTTGCAGTGTGATCATTTGTGCGTTAGTAAGTTCATTACTTGTTGTGGTCGTGCTTTTGCTTTCAGTTGGTGCAAAATGGATAGAAGTGTGAGTGATGAGGGTGTTGCGATTCACGACAGACCCTCAAAAATGGCCTACAATTGTTGCCATCTTTATGCTGGAAACATTGAATAATTAGAACCAATTAAAGGGGTCATATTTTGCTAAACCATCTTTTATTGGTATTTGGTTCATTCATTTGTGTATTTGGACTTGAACAGCTAAAAAAAAAATGTGTTTGAACCGTCCAGGTGTTTGCAAAACTATCTATATATTAATTCTGGCAAAAATCCAGCTCACTATCAACTAGTTACATCATGACATTTGCACATATAAGGTCAAAGACATCCAATGAACATTTCTTTGAGTAGGACATAATTGTTTGTCAGCAGCAGTAGTTGTAGTTCACAGTTCGAGCCGATTACCTAGAATGTTCAGTTGTTGCTTGAACAGATGGGCCAGCATGGTCAACAACCTGGAGGGGGTGGGGCCTGAAGTAACTTATAGGCAATTAAAGGGCCAGCGCTTAAAACCACCATGACTCAGATGGACCTGTGGAGTTGAATTATGCATAATTCCATGCATAAAAATGCATAATTCCACTATTGTTTTTTTTTTTTTTTAAAGCAAAATATCACTGCTTTCACTCTGGGCCATTTGTTTCCAGTCAAAATAACTTTAATGCAATACAGAACAATGGATTAGGATCTCCCAATAGGAGAGGCTTCATTCAAATAGAAGCAGGAAATGATCAGAACACAGCAAAAGGCAGACAAAATGTGTCATCATGTCGTAATGTGACCTCCAGTTTTTTGGTTTATTCAGTGAGTTTTAGCTGAGAAATACTCCTTATACTGTTGGATCCCCTTAGCAGTAGCTTAGTGCTGCGAAATTTGTCTGATCGGTGTTTTCTTTTATTAAATTATTCATGACATGCGCTGGTTTTAAACTGTTTATTTTAGATATTTGCCTATTTAAGTGCTTGCTGTTTGAAGTAGGTTCTTTTTCCTGAAAATTAGTTTGTTGAGCTTTTAGATGACGTTCTTCTGGCTTTGTGGACATATAGAAGATGCACATTGCTGTAAGCGTCATGTGGCATTACCATGGTAACACAGATGGAACTGCAGTACCGGGGTGGGCAACCGAGTCTATGAGGCTACAGCGTTTGTTTAATCTAAACCTGTCAAAAAACTGTCTCAAAGTCATGACAGCAATGGAAAATGCAAAAGTAAAAAAATAAACTTTATTAAACAAATTAAATGACATAAAAAGTACATTAAAATACTTAAGTGTGTTGGTCAGTAGGAGCTGTGAATAAGCTATATTGTGCAGAATATCAGATATTCTCTGCTAAATAAATGTCTGAATAAATAAAAACACAGTATGGGTAGTGTGTATGGTCTTGTCCAGCATTGTAGCAGTATAGCAAATAATAAAAGAACCAACAGCATGACATGGAGCACCCTCAGCTGGGGAATAGATGGAGTAAATAGGCACCAGGTTATTTTATGCATGGGGGTGTGAACCTGAGTGTTTTTGGACAGGAGGCAAAACGCACAACCTGAAATATAACAGGACAGCAGTAGGTGCTAGACCTTCTACTGAACCTATTAATGTTCTCTGCACACTGAGAAGAGAGAACTTCAAGAAGGTAAAAAAACAAACAAACTTTAAAATAATGCTGTAGAATAGTTATACTAGTTGCACAGTTCGTCAACCTTTAATGGCGGCTTGCATGGTAACTTAGAACAATATGATAAAACAGCCAATATATCAAAAAATAATACAATTCTGCTACATGAATATACAACAAACACTACGCAACAAACATGTAAATACTTACATTAATTATTTCAATTCATCTAAATTATTGTTATTTTCCAAAAGGGGGTTAACTGTCAAACTTGGCAACATAGCGTGCTCCTGTCATTGTTTATGGTAGCGGCTGACCTTGATTGGTTTCTGATCAAAAACAGACACCAAACTAGAAAAGCACTCGGAGAGCGCAAACCTCCGCCAAGCAGCACAGTTCAGGTCACACGTTTGAAGACACTATATGAGAAAACAGGACTTCCACTGCCATCTGGTGGACATTTGTTAGTACTACAACAGCGTCAATAATAACTAATAGAGAATCCTTTAAAAAATTCCTGGATCCAGACGGTGATCCAGATCACCTCCAAAAAGTAATCACTTCCAGATCTTGCCATTACCAACCTATCCTGAAAAGTTCATCAAAATCCATCCATAACTTATTGAGTTATGTTGTACACAAACCAACAAACAAATAAACGCCAGCAAAAACATAACTTCCTTAGCATAGGTAACTACAAATACAACATGAAGAAAATAAAGGACACGCCCTGCCAACTTCTGTTCCCAATATTAAGGTAACTAATACATTATCTTAACTGACAATGCATTGGCTGTGATGCTTCTCCTTTTATTGCTCATTTTGGGGGGTTTATTTGATATACTGTTGTAAAAGTGGGTCCGCCCTTGACATTTCTCTGACAATGTGGCTCTTGTGTGAAAAAAAATAAAATAAAAAAATAGTGAGGACCACTGCTGTAGTATAATAAAGTAGAAATTAAAAAAGAAAATTTTAAAAGTTACATGATTTTGAGAACAAATAAAAATGCACTTTGTCTTAACAAGCTGCAATTTAAGAAGTAACGAGCTAAAAATAATAGTTTAAGTGACTTTGTGTAACTTCACAACTTCTGAAATTACACAGCTAGACTCATTTACCAATGAGTCTGTTCATTCCACATTCATCAGGTGGACTTTCCAGATATAAAGGTCACTTTGTAGCAGAGTCTGTGTTCAGTCCAATGCCATACTTCTAGGTTTTGCCCAGAACTCAAATGTCAACCATGTATTTCTAAACATGAAGTATATATTTGAGACAGATCTAATAGAATACTGACTCGTGCTTTTCTCTACTTTTGTATTTTTGGAGGTACTGACTGCTGCTCAATGAAGGAGGAATTAAGCGACTATAATGGGTTTCCATGTTACAAAATATTCGACAGCCATTTGCAGGCAGAGAATGAGAGACTTGTGTGCACTGAACAGTAACACTTCCACTGAAAGGTGATCCAGCTGGCAGACACTCGCTGTTTTCCTTCCCCTCCACTCTTTTGTTCACTCGGCAGAGATATGACGCTGTCTGAAGCTGATGGATGAGTCTCTGTGTCGTCTTCATTAAGGGGTTCAGCTTCTCCGCCGGCTACGTAAATCACCAGGCTTACCTCGCCTCAGTATTTCTCTGCTAACGGCTATAAGCTAAAATTATTGTTTTATTATTCCATCTTGTCTGTTGTCACTGTCAATGTTGTCCTTTGCCGTGTTTGACCAGGATCGGCATAGCTTCAGGCTAAAAACGGAGCTTTGTTTCTTTCTTCTTTGTGTGTTTTTTTTTTTAATGGCCAGAGGTTTGTTTCTTTATTTAATTTTCATCACCAAAGCTAATTACACCCAGGTCATGTTTAAGCTCCTCTAGTTTGCAATATGAAAAATGTATCTGATCCTGTAAAGTTTTATCTTTCCTTTGGTTCCAGGCTATCTAGGGACATAACTTTTCAAGATTTACTCTCTTTCGATGCCCTTATGATGTCTGGAACTGTCTGAGCTATGGAAATGAAACACTCCGGGCCCAAACAAAAGTCAGTCTTCTTTTGATTCAATCACTACATTCAGGAAAATGAAAATAAATTAATTAATTTAAAAAAATAATACACTTTCATTGTGTAACAACGATCTCAACTATAGCAGGTGAAAACAGGAAAGAAAGAAGTGAGCAAAAAATGATGGGGATTTGGATGGATGGATGGATGGATGGACTGACTGACAGATGGACGGACTGACAGATGGATGGATGAATGGATGGAAGGATTGACTGACAGATGGATGGATGGAGTGACTGATGGACAGATGGATGGATGGATGGACTGACTGACAGATGGATGGATGGATGGACAGATGGATGGATGGATGGACACATGAACAACCTTGGGGTCAATGGATCACACACTTCTTGACCTTTTAACCTTCTACAGAAGTCTTCTGGTGACGACAGTTTGACATGTTCTTTGTCCTGATTTCATTGTCATGAGTCCAGACCGGTGAGTCTCTATGAGTACTTGCCGATGTGTGTTTGTATTGTCCTTCGTGTCTGTGTTTTGTTTTGTTTAATGTTGTATAATGCAGATGCCCTCCTCCTCTGTTACTGCAGAACAAATCTGCCTACAGCTACAAAGTTACCTTGACCTTATGCATTTGGAAGGCGCCTGTTCTCAAACCACTGCTCAGGTATTCTTTATATTCTTTCTGAAACACCAACATCCCAACCTGAAAAACCTCACTCACTCAGATGGATGTGGTTGTGACTAACACATTAAAAGTTCAACTCTTCTTGCAGAATTAGTTCTGATAAACCTGTTAGTTCTCAACTTTTCAAAAGTTTTCAACTTTTCAAAGTGAGAGCGAGAACTTACTGTTGAAAGGCATCCTTCATAAGAAATGCATTCGCAAACTTATGCAATCAGATTTTTGAAAGTTGGTTTTCATTAATTTACCTTTTTTTTTTTTACCTTGAAGGATTTTAGATTCCTAATTTTCCTGATGCAACTTCACAATAAATTCAAAAAAGGTTGTGAAATGATTAATTTTGATTTTCTCTTTCACATCATCAAATATATATATATAAAAAAGAATGATTTTAGCAAGATTTTTACAGAATTTCATCACTTACTTGAAGGGGAATACAGATGCCACACAGACTCAGTCCATGTTTTACTGCAGAACTATAATTCTGACACAAGGTTTTGAAATTCACATCTACATTTAACTTTTAGTTTGAGTTAGGGTCTGTGTCGTGCTGAGACCCGGTCACTTGTTGATGTTAGTGGACTCCTTCCTTTCAGAAACTGATGGGTTGGACGGTGTTGCAGCTGTGGATGAGCAGAAAGACTAACAGATGCACTCGAGAATGATTTAGAAAGAAATCTATGTACAAGGTTTTCATCTCATAAAGGTAAGTTTTAATCTGGTGATATCAGATATTTTATATTACACATGTATATTATGTGTAATTTTGTACCTTTAATGGTCCTGTTGTTAATATGTCTACTGTTATCTGATGTGTTTATGAGCTAAACTTTGTTGTAATAGCAGCTTTAAGATCAGGCTTTTCAATTGGAAGTGCTGAGATTGAGGGAGCCTAATATCTAAAAAAAAAAAAAGCATATTGAGAATCATGTAGATGTTTGGTGGTTAGTCTGTGGTTCAGTTTTATGTTGTTACAACCCATAGGTGTGTGTCTGTGGATGTGTGTATATGTCTGTGCATGGGTGGATGATGTTGCAGGTGTTGAACCAGGATCATCCATGGATCGGACCAGTTAGCCAGAGGAGGAACCATAAAACTGAAGGAACTGGGCCGGTCCATCATCACTTTTCCTCCACACTCAACTCTGTGTCTTTTCCTTTACTTTGTTCTTGAATGCAACAGTGTGGGTGGGCTGCCGATTTCTTTGTCTTGCTTTTTCCTGTTTTCTGTAAGTATAGAGGTCAGACTCTGTATTTTGGTTCCTCCTCTTTGGTTCCTCTTCTTTCAGTTCAGCCTCACTTGCTTAGTTAATAAAGTTCTGTTTGTTATTTTGGCCTTGGCCCACCCTGACGACCAAGCTGCCATTCTGTTTGACTTTTGCATTACACTACATGTCTTTATATTATGTTGTAAATAAATCACTGTGACTTGGGAGTGAGGGAAGGTGTCCACTTATTCACTCTATGCCCTCGGGTCCCCTAGCTGGGGCAGAACAATGTTGATTTATTTATTAACTTTATTAAAGCATTTATCATTCAGGCTTGGATTCTCAGCTCTTATCCATCTATCCATCCATTTGTTAAATGTCTTATTATTTTGAAGTGGCTGTTGCTACTGTACTGTGGGACTATTTTCTCATTTCTCTATTACCACAGAGCCAATCCACACCCTGGTTATATCCTGCGTACACTGGTGACCTATAACCTGTCACCCTGCTGCCACAGCGCTGAGACAATAAGCATCATACTTGTCATGTGTTTATCCAGTTACAGGAAAAGGCTATGGTACCAGTTACTGGAAGCTGGTTTGTGCACCTATTCACACTTTCAGTTTCAGCATGCAGGCAAACAGCATGAAACGTGGCGACTGTTTTGCCCAGGTTTTTGATGAATATAAATTAACCACTGGGACAATGCTTCGAGTGCAGAGTTCACATCATTTGATTGGCTCTGTGGTAATAGACAAACCGATATTTGGTGCCACAGCACTGTGGTAGTAGCCACTACCTTATTATTTTTGCTGATTAACCTTTAATTAACCTACAAAAAATTACTTCCTGGGATTGAAAATCTCTTCTGTAAGGGTGTAATGGCCAAGACAGCAGCAGAATTTACAGAAAGTAGAAATTTCAACTACACATCCAGACTAAAACATACATATAGAATAGCACCAATCATTTAAAAGCTGCTAAAAGTACAACCAACAATGTCCCTAAAAAGCATCTCAAAGCAGAACCCAATTCAATCAGTCAGAAAACCATTTACATCCAGATTGACCCTTTCCCATTCATTTAAAATGACTTTAAATGTATTTAAAGACACTGTCTCCTTCATTTCTATTTCTGCTGGATCTTCGATTCAGCGGGATCAGAACATTTAAAAGCTTTCTTTCCCAGAGACAATAAATATTGAAGTCATTCCAACGGAGTGCTTGAATAAAACCGAAACATGTCAGGTATAGAAACTCATTACGTGTCTGATACATAAGAAAACTAAATAAACTAGAGTGCTTGAATGTGTGCATGCATTCAGAGCCGTTATGTAGCTTCAGTCGAAAACATTTATTTTATTTTTGGGAGAGAGCCTCTTAGAAACCCTTATTATATCAGTCAACTTCCTGTATTGACCTATTGTTTGTTGTCTTCAGCTGCAGTTCAAGGTAACAAAGCTCTTCCTTTTGCTCAGTGAAAGCATTTGTCGGCTGCTCTTGAAGACGCATCCGTTATTGCTTGCACAAACTGTCTGAATGACAAACTGCTGAAATGATAGTATGCACCGGTACAACAACCCACCACTGCGAACTATTAATCACTTCAACATAATGCGTATATTGAAGACGTGTACAATCATAGATTAAAACTCTCCAGCTGAAACCGCCATATCAGTGTCGTGGGAGTTTATAGGAGTGATGTGTTGTTTGTGAACACATGGGAGGGCCTGTCACAGCCGGGCTTATTGACTGTCACTGTGGCTGATGTGGAGGACAGATACGACTGGGTAAGTCGGGGGTCTGTCCCGGCTCCAGAAGGGAGGTCTGAGGTGATTCTACGTAAAGACTGACCCTCCTCCTGTCAGCGCCATCAATCTGCTCAGCTCTGCCCCACTGGTTCTGTCAGGTGAGTGTCAAAGCCCCGTCCACACTCTTTTGAGACCCTTCAGACACAGAACACGCTGAGAAATTAACACTCCGGTTCACCTGCCAAGGGCTGCTTTGCTGAAATAAAAATAGCTGTCAAGAAAGAGCGGAGAAAGAATATGCTTTTTCAAAGGAATATATTTTGGCCACAGGGTTTTCAATGCCATACTCTATGAATAATATACTTCCAAGAGTGAAACAACAACCACGACCAGGTCACTGTATCAAGAATGTAATAAATCATGTAGTTCTTCTGAAAAGGGATTTGAACTTTCACCAAGTCCTGCCAAAGGATAAAAAGTGAAAAATTATACACTTTACTCACTATGCCAGTTGAAAACAGAAAAGACAGTTCCAACCAGCCTTTATACATCACATTATTGATCTTAACAACAAATAAGTGACACAGTAATAAACAATGAAAATATCCATCATTCTCAGTATATCCATTTGTTTATATGTCTATAGTACTGCTTTATCATGTACATACTGTAGATATTGTATATTCGGTACTTATTGTACTTCTCATTAGACACTAATTGCATTTCAGTGCCTTGTACTTGTACATGTGTAATGACAATTCAGTCTAATCCAATCTAGTCTAAGGAAGGAAGCATCACTAAGTATAGTATTGTATTGATTGCTTTTATTTATGTACAGCGTCTTTGCGTCCTCTGAAAAGCACTTTAGAAATAAAATTTATTATTATTATTATAGTCATATACTGTTTTCTATAACACATGTAACATCCATAAATATCTAGACATTCATCCTATCAATTATTGTTACCTTCGCCAAGGAGATTATGTTTTTGCCTTTTGTTATTAACTTTTGGGGGTGATCTGAAAGAAATCCTGGATTCTGGATCACTTTGAAATTTTCATTAACATTGGGGTCAATGGGGCCAAAAATGTTGTTTCT
>JAPSES010122226.1:0-10838 GCA_029822895.1 Maxillicosta whitleyi
CACACCAGACAAGGCCCCAGGTGTAGGTCTACCACACCAGACAAGGCCCCAGGTGTAGGTCTACCACACCAGACAAGACCCCAGGTGTAGGCAGTGTAGAGAACCCCCTGAGACAGTCCAGTACATCACAGCTGGGTGCAAGATGGTACCAGTAAGGCATAACCAGGTAGAGAACATAGTGTACAGGAACATCTGTCTAGAGTTTGGACTGGAGGTCCCAGGGTCCAGATGGAAGACACCCCCAAAGATGACAGAACAAACAGACCAAGATCCTGTGGGGCTTCCAGATCCAGACTGACAGGATGGTGATGATCAACCAGCCTGACCAGTAAAGATCGTGGGTGTGCGCAAGGCTATTCAAACAACAAATGAAGTGTGTTCAACGGTGCTGAAAGCACACATAAAAAAATACATTCATAAGACAATTAAACTTAAGTTTTCGATGACTGTTATTACATTTGGTGCGTGATCAATGTAAGTGGAGATATTAAAAACAGGCTTTTAAGGGAATTTCTTGCAAGCACAAAGTGCTTGGATAAAAGAAAACACATCACCATGTTTCAATTGGTGTGCATCACATGACTCATCTGACACATCCATACTGTGCCATGTGTAATCTAACTTGCATAACATTTATACCTAGTTATCTCCATCTACTATCAATTTCAATTTAATTTGTAATTCTAGTCACTGAAAAGTGACTAGCAGTTTATCATTTCCCCCTATTATTTCTTTATTTCTATATTTGCACTTTAGTACATGGTTCAATAAATGATCTAAGCTGTTAAAATGTTGTTTGTAATGAACAGGATCTGACAATACATTCCAAGACGCTTTGCTTTTATGCCTACCAGAGTATTACACACTAGGGATGCAAAGGTACAGGTTATCCATGGTTCACTATATATTGTGGTTCTTGAGTCACAGTCCATGGTAGGCATGCAGAGGCCAGCTGGAATGTAATATACCATAAAGGAGAGTACACTTTTTTGAGAAGAAGAAAGTCAATAACATCATGATGTAAATACTCATTTTCTTCCTTTTTTTACCTTTGGGCTCTACTTTTGCTCCAGGTTTGGCTGCCTGACAGGCTACGCACTGTACATCAGCAGCCTTATTCTGCAGAAGACACACGTCGCAATCCCAGGAGCCCTCTGGCTTCTTAAACTTGTCCCCAGCTCCAAACACAGAAGCACTGCAGGTCGTTGTAGGTGGAACTGCGGCTGTTACTGCTGCTGCTGAGGTCCCTTCTGATGCTCCTGGTGTGTTCAATAATGAGAAACAAACCATTTTCTTAGAACAAACAGAACCTTCACTCAGTACGTTACATATGTTTACACAGTAGGTGTCATGTAAGTAGCCAATTACACAGACTCGGGCCTTTTAACTCTAAATGGACCATTTTTCCAAATAATGCGTTCGGATATTCAGATACTATTCCAGTTTTATGAGGACGCTTTGGATAACTTCACAATGAAAGCAGAAAATACATCTATATTTTTGTATAGTTGCGAGACACAAACCCTATTTACGCTCCACCAGAAATTAACAACACTGAATTGGAATTTTCTAATAAACAGGATTATCACAGGATTACTATTGCAACAACACATCATCAGTAGGGTAAAACTAACCTGTCTCAAGATGGTCTACATTGTCTAAGGCACTTTTTTTTGAGCAAATCCATATATATGATTACATAAAGAAGAGGCTGTGTTTACAGTCATCTGACACAACTGACAAAAAAGGAGGATGGCATTTTTAAATAGAGTATGTATAACTATATGGATGTATTTCTTTTCATTTGGTATGTACACTGAGCAAAAATATAAAGGCACCATGTGACAATATTAATAGCAATAGGTGTTGCACAATATATTAAATTGCACACAATTTATTGTGGTGATCAATACGATACAGATCACTGTCTGATGGTGACGTCTGGCATTTAGGGACATTTATGTGGATACGGTGGAGGTCGGCTGGAAGAAATCACAACCTGATATCTTGTGTGTTCACCATTCATTGGCTTCCTGGAGAGACACATTATCTTCTCATCAAGTTGACAATATTGTTAATTGGAACCGTTCCTGTATGATTTGCGAAATCTGTGACATGGTTACATCTGAGAAAATGTGACATTTAGAGGTGACATTTTATTTTCCCCAGTATAAGGAGCGGCTGAATACTGTTACCGCTGTTTGAGCAGCATCTGAACATAGCCACAGCTGCGTTGTAGGTGGAAGCTGTGCAAGTGCTCACTTCTAGATGGATAAAGTTTGGTTACAACCCAAGAGAATTAATTATGTTTTACAAATATAAGACATCATGAGCTCATTTTGGGCCATGTGTCTACACGTGGCTCAAAATGTGTTACACAAATATTGTACTTGGTGCGTTTGTATTTCTCCTCAGTGTAAACAGAGTATTTTAGTCAGTCTTTATCAGTCAAAGGTAAAAGGTTTTCATTACCTGGTTTAGGGCTTGTGCAGGCCACACACTTTGTATCCTCTGCCTTGTTCTGTACCATACATGTATCACATTCCCATGACCCCTCAGGCTTTTTGAACTTGTCTCCAAATCCAATAATTCCTGTAGAAACAGAGACTGTGGGTGTAGATGCAGCCTTAACAGCTGAGAAAGCAGAAGGAAGAGTCAGTGATGATTTTAGCCCTGTCCCAGGCTTTGCTGTTTCACAGGCCACACACTTTACTGCATCAGGTTTGTTCTGAACAAGACATGTATCACAGTCCCAGGTTCCTGTCGGTTTGGAAAATATTCCAATGCTTGTGGTGGTCATCACAGAGGAGGTGGTGGTCGTGCTGCTGCTGCTGTCTAGCCCAGTTGAGGGGGGGGTTGATGCTTTACTGTCTGCTGATTTGGTGGAGGCTAAACTGGGCTGGGGAGACATGCAACACACACATTTGGAGTCTGATGCCTTGTTCTGCACCAGACAGACATCACAGCTCCATCCTGCTGGGGGCTTGAACAAGTCACTGAATCCAACAGAAGAAGAGGTCGAGGAGGCAGAGGAGGAGGTTGCGGTGGATTGTGTGGACGTCTGTTGTGAAGTTACCTCTGGCCCAGAGGAAGTTTGAGTAACAGGAGAGGCAAAGCCTGGAGAGGTGAAGAGAGATTAGAACAATACACGATACAGCTGTGACTCTACATTAGCCTCACAATCAGACTAAGTCAAAGTTTAATGACAACCCTCTTGGGTGAAAACAACAAAAAAATGTTTTTATCAAAAACAAAATTGTTGATATTTTTGTTCAGTGTACATTTTCATCAATGCAAAAGCAGGCCATGTTTATATAGAAAACATTTTTAAATATCAGACAACATGTCTATACAACAAACCAGCCCAACAGTTTCAATGCTAGTATCTGTTTTATCCACTCCAATGTGCAAACATTTCAAAAACATAAATCTGTCCTCAGTTTTACATGCAAAAATGTTAATATTCACAAACCTCAAGATTATCTTATGATGTCTCTATTACAGTGCCTCTTTTAGTCAAAAAAATTCATGACCTCTGATATATGAAATCCAACTTAGTCCTAAAAATGAAAACTTAAAGAGCCTATCCCCATTAGGTTAAAAATAAATAAATAAAATTAATCAACTATATCAACTCAAGACTTATTTGAAACTTGGTACACTGGTTGGTATTACTGTTGCAAAGTGAGTGAGTGGTTCATAGAACTTGAGGTTCTAGACTGCCGAGTTATACATTTTCTGAGAATTTCGACAGACTTGAACTCTTAAAAAGGAACTAATCCCCACAGATTTGTATGGCATGGAAATGGAAAAAATGCCTGTAGAATGAATAGTTACACCTTTAAAAAGGGACAAGCACACAACTATTTTATGAAAACAGTTGTTTTCATAACAATCAGGGGGACCTCTGTGGTTGTGTTTAACATCTAATCTACAGATCTACAGATTAACAAATTATTATGGCTCTTAATGAGATCTAAAAAGGACAACATGATGAGTTTGTGACGCAGACGACCTTTTAAGTTGTTGATACTCATTTGCAGCATCTCGACAACCTGACACAAAGCTTAACACACTAAAGATGTCTTTTATCTCTACCACCCACTGAGAAACTTGCTCTACTGAACTACAAAAATAACTGTTGTAAGCATTATGTGAATATTCATTGACATTAGAGACCTGATACATTTGATTGACAATGACAAAGGATCAAAGCTTCAGCAGTGGTTAAACTGAAATCTTTTGTCTTAAGTTAGCAAATCTGTGGTGTTGTGAGAGGGAGGGTGATAAAAGAGGACATGATATGTGATTTTACTAAATATTTTAAAGTGTAAACATAATCTAGTTACATCTACTGACTATTTGGTAAGGCTATAGTTACTACTCATTGATGACAGTTGGAAATGCTGCACAGATGATGTACTATAACTAACCTGGAGCTTTGAGGAGATCCAGCACGCTGCCCTGCTTGAGGGTCTTGGCCGGTTTAAAAGGTCCTTCAAATTCTTCTGTGCTTTTGCTTGACCCTGGTTTAACTAAAAGAAAAGAAAAAAAATCCAACGTTTGTTTGAGGAGATATTTAAATTTAGTTAACATGCCCGATTGTCTGAAAAAATACCTGCTGCTGTTATGGGCGTGCCTGGCTTCCCGTTTGACATGGAGGGTCCTAACTTTGCTACAGGTGCACTAAAAGTAAATCCAGCCTGTAAAATAAATAAAAATAAGTTATTAACCATTAGTTTCCTTTGAATTGTTACATTCATAAATTGTTTCCATGTAGTATTTACTCACCGAGGGGGAAAAGGAAGGTGGACTAGCAGCAGTGGCTTTGACAATAGGAGAGGAAAATGTGAAAGGTACAGAGGGAGGTGATGAGACTGCAACAGGATCCTGTACGAGGGAAATGGAACAAAAAGATCAAGTGAATATTGTATGCAATTAGGAAATCACTATAAATGGATGTGACACCACAACACAAACCTTATTTGTGATGGTTTCCTTTACAGGAGTCACATTGGGGGCAGAGCTGACAGAGGTGGATGTAGTAACAGATGACAGCGGCGTGGAAAAGCTGAAGGTGGGCAATGCAGAAGTGCTGATGGGAAGTGAAATGGATGGCAGGTCTGGAACCTCAGCCACCTAGTGTCAGAACAATACACATCATTTTAGTATTACAGGTATAAAATACTTTGTTTTTATATAATAACAAACACCGTGTTTTATCACTCTTAGTTACAGTACAAAGTTCTCACCTCTTCATCGGCAGGGCGCTTGGAGGAGGGCCGTGCAGTGGTCCTCTCCCTCTTCATCTTACCTCCTCCAGAGTTCACACTGCTGGCTGCAGGCGTGCTGGACAGAGGATAGCCTGGACCACTCACACCAGTTGTGCTATGGAAATACAACAGTTATATATTGTACTGGATTCATTTAGCAGTGGTGCATCATCACAGCAAAAACATTGCCATCACAGCCAACATTTGTTGAATCAATAGAAGGCATTACTGTTTTGTTTGTGTTTCTGGGACACACTCAAAGATTAGACATTTTAAAGGAATATTCTTGCAAACTGCAGCTACTGCCCAAACACCAGTTATTCTAAAAATCATAGAGAAACAGTGCTAAGGCCATGTTCAGACTGAAAGCCATATTCAGATCATATCTAGATGCTTTTTTTTTTTTTTTTTTTAACTCACCTCACAAACAGGAAATGTTATTTTTACATATCAGATGTAAAGCTAATTTGAACATGTGTATTTTTAAAAGATCTCAGTTGAGCTCATCAGATTTAAAAGTGTCTTTTGAGTCACAATTTGCCTGTAGTATAAACATAGTTTAGTGAAATGACAGGAGTGTAGTCTGCCGTAGATGCTTAAACGGTCCATTGATTATTGATTAATTTGTTTTCTCACATACTTGTCACTTGAATAGTTCCTTGGAATGATTTTATGAAGATTAAATCAGCAATAACTTTGACACGACTACTGATGTGACTGAAGAGAACCAAGTTGTTTCATTCATTTGAAAAGCTTCTTCCATACCTTAGAGATGGATCTGTGGTTATTTCAGATAGTTGAGGTGATTGTCTTGTTGGCTAAAAGAAATAAAATATGAACACAATTAAGCTTAGATTGCATTAAATAAATATCTGGATCCACAGGATAAAATGTCAAATGCAGAACTGACTGTGTCTCTTGGGGTCCTGTCTAGGGTTCGGCCCACTCCTCCAGGGGTCAATGTTGGCCTAAAGGACACGGAGCGGTTTCCTGACACAGACGCCGCAGCAGGAACCACAAGCTTCTGCACTGGTGGGTGGCTAGAATCCATCTGAATCAAATAACACGGGCAAAATATTAGAAGCAATTGACAGTCACATGATTTTAATACTTGAATCAAAATGCTTGGTAACACTTTGTTTAACCAGGCAAATTATTTGAGAACTGATTTTCATTTTCCTTAACGACCTGGACATACAGAAATGAACAACCAATCAGGCTCTCATTCACACCTATGGGCAAAATTATTATTAACCAATTACCCTACAAGTATATGTCTTTGTAAGGTGTAGATATTTGATGTAGTATTCTAAAAAAGTAATACGGGCAACATTTGCTTTATGTCAGAAAGACGTCAACACAATTTTGAAGTTCTGTTCATTTGTTTTAATGCATTCATCAGAGCTGGATCTGAATGTTTGAAAATCCAAATGTTTGTTTAACAGGTAGATGTCAGTCATTAATGTAACTACAGCTAAGCTAAAGGGTTTAGTTCAGTGGATTCGTATTGATTCTTTAGAGTCTGCCAGCAGTAAAGTGTTTGGTCCATTCACTTTAACCTGCAGAACTTTGTGTTAAGAAGTTTTGTTGATGCTGTAACGGCACAATCTTAGATTTAAAACATGTTCAGCTGAAGATCATGATTAGAACCTGTGAGTAGTCAAAAATAACTGTCAAAAAGACACTCCCCTCTCTTCATAAGATATGCACACTGCAAAAAGGTATCTAGGTTGTGTCACAATTACTGGTAAGTGTAGCTTACATTGAACTGCTTTTAACCAAAACAGGCACTAAAATCAAATTCCAGTCTGGTCAAAATTTCCAACTTTAGGACGGATTCCCAGAATCCCTAAAATCATTTTTGTTTTTGGTATCATCAGTTTGTTTTACCCAAAAGACACAATCAGCTATGAACCCACCTGTTAAACTGTGGGCTTCATTGTGTTGGACCTACAGACTAAATGCACTATTGTTGGTTTTATAAAACAGCTGTCGCAGCTGGGAATGCCTGACAGTTATTACAGAGGACAACTCCAGTCTACAACAGAACACAACTGGCACCAACAATGCACTACACTTAAACTGCTCATAAATACATTATTTGAACAGTCAAAAATATACATTCTTGCTTACAGATAGTGCTATTATTGTTATACACATGCATGTGTGTATACACACACACACACACACACGTGTGTATACACACACACACACACACACACAGCAGTGAACAGCTGCCTCACAGGCAAGGAGAACCCTGTTAATTGTAAAGGAGGCCAACAGGCAGTGGGACAGGAAATGACAGGACGACAAACCCCACAAGTGCTGCTAGGTTAGTACAATAACGCCACTGTTCATATGAGTAAGACTCAGCTCAGCTAAAAACCCTGGACAGATACAAGCTGATATTCACAAGTCATGTAAGGACAGTCATTTTACAAAACATAGTGTCTCATTATTATGTACTTACACGTTTCTTTTTAGCCTGGAAATGCGGAACATCTAGACTTGTACCATCCATTGGCTGTAAAGAGAAAGTTCACATTAGATCATCAAACAAAAATCCATACATTTAAAATTTTGTCAGGAATCATTTTATTTTAATTTTTTTTTACAAAGTATCCTTTATTCTGTTTTGTGCTGGGAAATATGATTTTTTTGGGGTTGATGATGATTTTTTTTTTCATCATCCTTAGCCGATAACAGATACGGGCTGCTGATTTTCTTGAGCCGATATTACTTTTGCTCCCTCAATTTACATCATAAAAATGACAATAACAAATGCTATGAGTCTCAATTAAAAACAGAAACATTTACTGAACTTAAACCAATATTTAACAAATAGTAAATAGGTAATAATGTGAAGTAAAATAAGTAATATTGCATACAGTAGAATTTAACAGTTTAATCTTTGTTGAACTCCACCAAATATATATTAAAATAAAAACTCTTAATTCTGCCCTTGGTATGCAAGTGTTATTTAACACATGATCCAAGAATCATATTAACACCTCAGACGGATTTCAAAGTGGATGAACCGCATTATAAGGGCTACACTAGAAACCTTTAATAACAAACTGATTATAGTTGTCTTTTTAGTTCATTCATACATGTCAAAGGAATCAAATATTAATGATCTAAGAGAATATAGTACATATACTTACAGTTGGCAGGGGGGATGAAGCTGCTGCAGGGATCCTCTTAGCATCCTGTAGATTAAGAAACATTAAAATATCTGCAATAAGACAAATGTCATATAAACATGCTTATTTACAATATGTTAACATCCACAGTTTCAGTTTAAGTTGCAGTTAACATGATCAGTTGGGTTTTTTCCTACTGTAGAAATGTTTGCGAGGACTCACAGCTAGAGGACTTGACATGCGCTCCAAAGACTGCAAGATGCGTCTGGCTGTGGCGCTCGTCACCCCACAGGGTTGAGCACCAGCCGGCTTGGCCTTGATCTGTCTCCTCACTGGAGCCTACAGGTCACACAAGCTATTTTAGTCTCAACTTAAGTTAATCATTTTCACAATTTGGGACAATCAATTCCCATGACATCAGTTTAAGAATTTAACTCCTAAACCCAAATTAGGGCTGGGCAATATGGGTAAAAAAAAAAAAAATCATATGACAATAATAACTTTTTTCATATCAGACGATATTGATACGCATCACAATATTAATCAAATCACTATTTTTGTCAAGCTTAAATTTCCTGTTATGTATAATTTAGGTGTGAAGATATCAGAAGGTTTTTTTTTCTTCTTATTTCCTGTCAGAGGTTGAACATGACAGATGTGCTGAAGAACTACAAAAATACAACTGTTTCAGAAAAATAAATGCCACATGTATTTAAAACTAAACTGTAAAAGTCTGACCTGCAGGCAAAAGCTTTCAAGGTTTAAATGAGAACACAAACAAAATAGACCGTCTTCACAAAACAATGCATGGATATACATGATGGCTGCGTTCCATAAGTTCTATAACTACCGTAAGTTGAAAATGAAACGACATGCTTTGACAGTCCGACTCACTGATTCTACCCTGGCTTTCAGTAACCTGGTCGCCTGAGTTCTGTCAAAATTTCTCCTAAAGGAATGCTCATCTCCTAAAGATTGTCTGGCTCTTTACCCTATGCTGTGTGCGTTAACCTAAATTGACGTGGCTTTAGTGTGATTGGTTTGTTGCAGCAGTACTGAATTATGATTGGCAGTTCTTATGTCTGTCAAAACATGGACGAATGAATTCTATCTGAATTGTACAGAGCACGTCTCATGTTTCCATCGAGAAAAAAGTTACTTTGCAACATAAATCATTATCCTTTTATTGCCCAGCGCTAACCCAAATTAGTTATTTAACTTAAAACATATTAAACAATAACAAAATTCAACATAGAAGTTGTAATGTGCAGGTAAAGATGTATCATTTTTTTGATCTACAGAGGCTCACGAGTCACTGGACAGAACCTCTCTATTAGTTCACCTGGTATGGTGTTCCAGGACGAGTGCGAGCACTTCTGACTGCCGCTGCCCCACCATATGTGGTCTTCCCAGGATAGAAAGGTGAGTCTCCAAGCTGGCTTGAGTTTAGCATTGTGCTGTTTAATGTTGACTAGAAGAGAAGGATTAATTTAAATGTTAGGTCCATTTCATGATACTCAACACAAAACTTTAAAAAAAAAAAAATCAGATGTTTAAATTCATCCAAAAATATTCTTCATGTTTCACTGTTAAAAGCTCAAACTAAAAATTCAAGATGAGTGTATGCAGAGTGATCACAATGGATTTCCAAGATAATGAATAAAATTAATGAAAAGCTGATATTTAATATTACATGTGCACAAAATATGAATAACAGTATACAAATGCAAAGTGTTATCCATGACTTCACTGGTCACAAAAGTCAAATTCCATAGGAAGATTTTATATATTTAAGTGAGTCAGTACTGCAATGACAGTCAAACACACACCATAATACTAAACATGAAAACAAAAATCTGTTCTGTCATCAAATATGAATTAATATTTTGTGACACCCTGACATCCCAGTCTTAACGGACAGTCTCATAGATACTCACGTTGGAGGAGGTTCCAAAGACAGAAAGGTTGAAAGCAGGTTTTTTGAGACTAGAATGGGTATGATGGGGCCCAGAGCTTGTTCTGTCAGTCTCTGGGGACCAAAGCTGGGGAAGTGACGCTGTTTTAGAAGTGGGGACATCTGAAAATCAAGAAACACAGCGGTGTAAAAAAAAAAAATGTGTCAACATTTTTTTTTTTTTAAATGGAAAAACCAATGCCTGTGTAAAAATCGGCACCATTGGTAGGCTACTACTCCTCTGGAATTGATGAAGGCAGTACACGTCGAAAGTACACATACAACAGGTACAGCAACTTGTGAAAGAATGGCAAATGTTCTGTCCCATCTAATGGACTACAAGGGCCCAAAATTTGTGTGTGGAAGTATTTTGCATTTCAGGGAGATGACCACGATTATTGACACATATAACCCACTGTGTAAATGCTGCCACCACAAAATTTAATTTAAACAGGGGGTACCACAAAT
>JAPSES010122255.1:6052-16373 GCA_029822895.1 Maxillicosta whitleyi
TAATATTTCAGTGTCATACATGTACTAAAATAATAATAATAATATTTCAGTGTCATACATGTACTAAAATAATAATAATAATATTTCAGTGTCATACATGTACATTTACAATCATAAATAAGTGTTAAAGAATGTACTTTTGTGTCTGATTCATGTTAGTGTCAAACTGCTACAACAATAATCGATTATTACAGTGACATTTTGCAGCATTTATCAACTTTTTTTTTTTAAATCACTTAATTTTGTTGATTCTTTCATTTTATTATTTGTTGATCATATTGGTCGTTTGTCTTCATTTCACATTATGCTTAAAATAATTACATATTTATTTTAAATTTTTAATCAATCAACCTTTTGGACCAAATTAGAACAATTATAATATATATGAATAATTCCTGTACATTTTAAATACTTATTGAATAATACGCATTTCATTTTGTTACAGTGTCAGTTTATTTTTCGCTTTTCAGTCACAATATTTTACATAAACGTATAAATAGCTCATAATAAATTAACACAATGAGGTTTTTACAAATACATTTCGATTTAACGGAGTTTGTTGCGGTTTGACGTACTCTTAACCGGTTTTATTTTCCAGATTCTCCAACGTGAAGGAGATGTTTCTGGCTGTTTGTTTGGTTTTTTTGTAGATAATGGAGACCCAACGAATCTTCACTCAGACTTTGTTTTCAGACAAAGTCAAATCTCTTCCACTTCCTTCACCGTTCACCAAAGAATCAGACGTTTACAACCAACTCAACGTCTACTTTTCCTCTTAAATCTGTCTCGTTTTGTCTCAACACTTGTGAAATTTCCCAGATTTCTGCCATGGTTAAAGCAGGGGTGGGGAATCCTGGTCGTTGAAGGCTCATTCCCGTCGTCTTTACTTAGCGGTAGCCGTTTCGTTTTCCTTATCGTCTTCCATCTACGTCTGCGTTGTGGGGCCGACTCTGCTGAATGACGCACTTCCACCAATGTCAGCATACGAGATACCTTTGAGTACGATGAGGGGTTCTTCTGGCTTCCTGATGAGGACGACTGGACTTCCAACGCTACTGAACGAAGTCGCCCATTCACGGGATTTCTTGGCATTTCCTTTTACTGGTGTTCCTCTCACCATGCTGCTGGTGGGAGAGTTAAACATGAGCGTTTCCTTCAGTTCAGGAAGTCTGGTTTCAGCAGGTTTGCCAGGCTGGAGGTCCACATCAAGATCTCCTGTTGGTCTTAAACGAGCTTGTGACATTACTGTTGGGTTTTCTTCTACAAAATTTGAGCGAATTTTGGTGGAAATCTCTCCAATCTCGTCATCAACAGGGCTGTCTTTGTACGTTTTAGCCATTAATTTCTCAACATTTCCTGCAGACATTAACAGATCTTCAACCTCATTTCCAGTGCTTTTGACCTCTGGTCGATCGATTCCAATGCTTTGAGGGAATTCAAGACCTTGTTCGACAGTTTCAGACTTTGCCAATTCTCCACCTTCACCTCTTTCCACTTTGAAGTTGCCAAATTGTGGAGACTGAAATCCTTCCAGTCGATCTACTCGGCTGTAGCCTCGGAAGTTTGTAGCGCTGTTCTCTGGCAGCCTTTGATGACCTTCTATTGGAGCTGATGCCTTCAGAATCGTAGTTCGAAGTTCAGCAGAAGGTGTAGAAGAAGCGGCTGTAGGTGTTGGTGAACTAAATGATGGTTTTCTTTGGCTAAGCAAAGATGGATACAGAGTTTGTAATCTATTTCTGTTTGCTTTATAGTTGGTCGCATCAAAAGAATGAACGGTTTGCTCACCGTTTTCCTTCGATAGTCGCCAATGAGAACTTTTGTGCCCTTTGAAGCCGTGGGTGCTTTTGGTAGATGGTTCAAGATTTTCTACATCAGAGACAGAGTAGGCCATGAAATCAAGAAGCTTGGGGTCATAATGTTTCATGGTTTGGGCTGATGATTTCTCCAAAGAGCCCTGATATCTGATGTTATAAGGGTCACCGAAAGAGTTTTCCTGAGCTTTAAGGGTTTTTAAATTTTTAAGCCGATTCAGTTGAACCCTTAAGAAGTTGAGTTTCTTCTGTGAGAACGAATCATGAGAGGAATCTTTGATGAATGCTTTCTCTGGACTTGGGTCGTTTTCAAGAACAGTTGAGCCTAAACCGACGCTGACTGATGGGGCTTGACTTGAGAAGATGTGGAATTTGCCCAATGGGATCCCATTAGATCCTTCTGAGAGCTCATTTGTCTCTTTATGGCCTCCTGAATGTGGCAGGGAACTCTGGAATCTGCCAGCTCTGAATGAAAAAGCGGCGTCGGGGGCAGATTTAGCCTCAGATTGATGGTCAGTCGTGCTTGAGGAGCCTCGATGGGGATCTTTATCTCCATAGTAGGATTTCCAAGCATCTTTAAACATCTGATCTTGTGGGAGATTGGAGGTCTGGTGGAAGGGGTCTGGGTTTGATGGTTTTCTAATGATTAGTGGGTGGGAATAAAAGTTTCCAGTTTTGGCTTTGCTGTGAAATGCGCCGGGCCTGAAGAAATGACCATTTAGAGCGTCACCGCTTGGTTCCTGCTGGTGGTTTACGCTGGGTCGCAGTCCTTCTAAACTCAGCTGGGGTCGACCAGTGAAAATGTCACTTGCTGGCTTCATTCCACGTCCACGATACCACTGGTTATCTGGAAGGTTCTGACCGGAACCAGAGCTCCTTTTGTTGAACAGATCAGGATTTGATTGACGGTAAAGGGTTGAAGAGGCCATTATATCAACTTCAGGTAACAACAGACCAGTGGAGGTGGGAACACGTTGGCTGGCGGTCTTGGAAACTGGATAGACCAGATTTTGCTTCGGTCCATTTTCCACTGAAAACAATAAGAACATGGGATTTTAGTGTTTTTTCAGATATAAAATTGGGGGGGGGGCTCTATTTATAATCGTACAGCAAAATGTAACTGGTTCAAAAATATAAACAGCTTGTTCTAAGATGAAGAGTTACATTTCTGTATTATAGCATCCTAAATCTAACCTCTTTGTGATAATAAAAATATTATAATAATAAATTCAGAATTTCTATTAAAATGAACCCATTGTCATCATTTACAAAACAACTATAAAAACATAAATAAAAATCAGGTCAAAAAGTATTTGGGAATTCAACTGTACTCTCCAGAGAAAGTTAAAATAAAATTGACATTGACACAAAAAATTCAATATGTACAATTTGTGTGTGTAAATAAATAAATATAAATAAAGCATTGTTATAAAAATTATTTGGAAACTGACAAAAGTTGCATCAGGACTTTATGGCTTGAATATATAATGTATAAGAATGACTAGAATGTCATTTTCATTGCTCTTAAATATGTGCAAATGACAATAAAAGCAATTTAATTCAATTCCAGCTGTATTGTAGAGGAACAGAAGAGGAAGAATGTTTCCATAAAATGTTGACAAATTCAAAATAATCATTTAAATAAATAAATAAATGTCCGTCTGAATAGTGCGTTTCCATAAAGTGGTTTGTAAATGACTGTTTTTGTTCTCATCGTGTCGCCAGCAGGTGGTGCTGCAGGTTCTGTTACTGAGGGAATATAATCTGGTTTTTTTTAAAGCTTCTTTTACACAACACTTCTGTTCAGGAAATATTACTGTTCACACCAGTGCATTTTACTGTTTATTTAACAAGTTTTATTTCTTACGAAAGATCAAAATTAAGTTGTTTAACAGGTAAACATGCATGAAAACTGAGTGTTTCCAGAAATCTAAGTATTAATGTGGTTTCTCAAAATCAGAATGTTATGCCTTTTACATTGTCACACAAATAATCTGATTATAACTGATCAGAAGGAAGGACTCTGGTCTGGGACGATTAAGAAATGGCCAGTTTATTAAGTACACTGTGTGAAAAGGGCTGTAAAACCATTAAAACAAACTATCTTTGGATAAATTACATCCTCATTTCTGTGGATTTAATGTCAGTTGAACAAACACACAGATGGACATCTCAACTTTATGACTGCATGACGTCTTCAAACAAAAATGAGAAAGTATTTACCCATAAACACCCAAATGTGTTACTGATTATCATGGATATTAAAAGTTAAAATAACTGTCGATCCACAAAACGTATCAACCCATGTAAATAATTGGTGTAAAATACAGTTTTTCCATCTTTTCATGCTCATCAGATATGACCCATTTGGACATTCAGAGGCTCCATAGTTACCATGGAAACACTGTCATCTTCTACCGCATTGGATTCACCAGTAAAACCCATGGAGTGTTTCCATCCACTGTCATTGATCCAACTCCATGGGTTTTACTGGTGAATCAATGCTGTAGAAGATGACGGTGTTTCCATGGTGACTACAGAACCTCTGAACATCCAAATATGGTCATATCTAATGACCATAAAAAGATGATAAACTGTATTTTACACCAATTATTTACATGTATTGATAGTACAAAAAATAATAAACAGTTTATATTACTAGATGTTTTTAGTCAAAGGTGGATATTTGGGTTTTTAATGGTTAAACTCATTCTAATTAATCATCTTTAAGTGGTTTATCACCATTTACTGTAATATTATCTTATGTATTTTTCTGTTTTTTCAGTGAAAACCATATTTAATTCACTAGCCACGCAGACGTTCACAAAAGCTCAGATTAAAGTTGACCAGAAACAAAGAAAACTGAGGGGAAAAAATGACTTTTTCAGCAAAATACAACAGTAACTGGGAATAATCCAGTGTTTCCATGCACTGTCATTGATCCAACTCCATGGGTTTTACTGGTGAATCAATGCTGTAGAAGATGACGCTGTTTCCATGGCAACTACAGAACCTCTGAACATCCAAATATGGGCATATCTAATGACCATAAAAAGATGATAATCTGTATTTTACACCAATTATTTACATGTATTGATAGAATTAATGGATGAAGAGTTTAGATCGTTTGATGCTTTTGGATTAAATATTAGAAAACAAATAATTTCATTAGGACCACAAATGTAAACACTGGGTTTAATGAAGCTCATATGAAACATCGGCATCAGAGTTGGGGTCAGATCTTACCTCCTGTCGAGTCCGAACATGTGATAAAGGATGTGACGGCAGCACAAACAAAGACAAACAGGAGTCTGCAGGTAAAAAAAAACAACAACACACACACGTTGTTTCCTCTGTTGTTGTTGTTGTTTATACAGGATTTCTGCTTTAAAATGTGTTTTACCTTGAAAACAGGAAGCAACGACCCCACACGACCCACATCTTCACACCACACGTTGAAAGGAAACATGTGTAACTGGTTCCTGTTGGACTAATATGTCATGTGACCGTGATTGGAGGAAACTCCCTTCACCTGGAAACCAGTGACAGGTTGAACAATCACAGGTGGAGTTTGTTTTTTTTTAATTATTATTTATTTATCTTTAACCTAAATCATGTTTGAGAAGTTTTTTTAACCCGTAAAAACCCAAATATCCACCTGCAACCAAATGCATCTACTGATCTAAACCATTTTATACCAGTTGAACCATTAATTCTATCAATACATGTAAATAATTGGTGTAAAATACAGTTTTTCATCTTTTCATGGTCATCAGATATGAGCCATTTGGACGTTCGGAAGCTTCCTAGTTACCATGGAAACGCCGTCATCTTCTACAGCAGTAAAACACATGGAGTTGGATCAATGACAGTGGATAGAAACACTGGGTTTATGTTCAATTAATGAGAGATTTTACAGAAAAAGACATTTTTTTTTATCTAATAACCTTCAACTTTAATCTGAACTTTTATGAACACGATCGCTGAATTGAATATCATAAAATACATGATTTATAGCCTACTTAAAAAGCCAAAATTATTCAGTCTTGATACTACTCTTAGTTTTTAATCGACATTTACATGAGAGATCAGAGATTTTACAGAAATTCACCTTTTCATTTTTTTTCCCTGTTTTGATATTATAACCTTTGAATTTAATTAATTTAATTTAACATAAAAATAGACGATTTTCCCACGAAATTCAGAGGATATTATTATAATTAATGGTTAAATAGAGTGAAAAATTCATTTGAGAACTGCCACCAAAGTCAACCTCACATCTATCTCATGAATAAAACATCACTCGGTTCAACAAAAGTCTTTATTTATTCTTAAAAAATAGAACATTTCTGAAATAAATAACTTCTCGACTATAAATATGACAAATATTAATGCATTCATAGTTTTAAATAAGTCACATTCATGAGTTACACATGTCTTCAGCAGTTTCAATCACCACAACATTAAAAAGGCAAGAAAACTGCAGCTGATTCTGATTTAGAAATCAGGTCACATGGTGCCTTCACTTGCTATGGGAATTATGGTAAATACTAGTGGATACTACTAATACTGGAAAATTGGACAAGAATACCACCTCATGTTGTATTTCCCACTTTTTCTTTTTCCTCCCAAGTTACAGAGATAAAAATATCCTTCAAAAGGGAAATGAAGGATTATTTCCTAATGATAAACATTGATTTTATTAACGTTCTTCTGCTGTTAGCTGATGATTTTGCATATTTATAGCATACACAATGTGCAAAAATAAATAAATAAATGCTGTAGCAGCTAAATTAATACATTAAACATACTCCATATGTTATTTTACCATAGAAACAAAAGCACTTGTAATTTTAACCTCACAAGTGGAAACGGTCATTTTTCCGATAGCACCTGAATGCAGCATTGGCCTCAAACAGGTTTTTATGTCAAGACTCAGTTTCTGGTTCAGTTTCTCTTCTTCTTCTTCTTCTTCTTCTTCAATAATCTCACACTCAATCATGACGTCCATGTCACAGTCTTTGTGATCATGCCTCTGTTTTTAGATGGTCGTCATAGCAACACCAGCTGATTGTTTGGTCTCGCCAGCGAGGCCGTCGATGTCACATTATCCAGGATGTTCGAGGCTGGACTGGGCTCAGAACATGTAGCTGGCCATCAGGGCCAAGTCCTTCATGTCGTCACTGGTCATGTCTGAAGGAAACACGTTAGAAAAGGTGACGTCAGGTTTAATCATTAGAGTCTGGGTTGTTTGAGTTGACCTTTGACCTGTTCACTAAAGCCTGAACAAACAAAGCTTCATGTTTTCTATTGTGTTTATTATCGTCATGAGGTCCAACTTTATGATTCACCTAATTTGTATTTTCCTCTTTCCAATGTTTAGGAAGTTTACCTCAAAATTTGAATATTTTACGGCAGTGCTGTGTTTATTTTAACCGTATTTCAGTGAATTATGTCCAATGACGTCATAGGAAACATCCCTAGTGTGTGTGTTTCATGGAAATACTATTTTTAATCTTGATAAATAATCTGAGACGAGTTATATTCTACTACTATGAACATTTTTTCCAATTAAATGTAGTTTTAAAGCTTATTTATTTACTTAGATTGGAATTGTTATGGTCTGTACGGTTCTTTATTTATCGCAAATTCAACTAATTAAATAGAATAAAATAGTCACTTTGTAAAATCAGTGTCACAATATTATAATAAAGAACAAAAGCCTCTATACATATATATTTTATACATAATATTCCAAACTTTTTCAGCTCAAGACCCGAATGATGGATGTTTCTCAGTACATTTATGGTATATTATGTTTATTTTTAATCTTATTTTGTCTTTTCCCCTTACTTAATTTACTCATTTTCTTACATATTATTAAGGCATCTTGTTTTTTTCTTCACCTGGTCAATACTTCCACACATTAATATTTAGTTATAATTAGGAAAATCTGGCATGAATGAACCAGAAAAATGGAATCTAACCTGTTTTTGACTCTTTAAATTGTTTATCCAGTGTGAAAAATGTGAGAATATTGAAGTTAATTAACGTTGTATTATTGTATTAGTTTATTAATCCGCATAACCCCCTGTTTCCTTGTCCCTTTGACTCCTTAAACATGTCAGATGTTCCTCTGAACCTCTGCTCCAGGACTCACCCATGCGTCCTCTCCGTGCGCTCTTGCCGCTGATCTTCCTCCAGACTCGGACCCAGGACCTCCGGATCCTCCCTACTCTTTGCAACGCTGTGGAATCGGATGAGCTCCCAGGATCCGATCCTTCCTGGTCCTGGTCCCGGTCCTGGTCTTGTTTGTCCTCCTCCGGGTCCAGGAACAGGACCCTGGTGTCCATCAGCTGCTCCAGGACGCACTCATCCGGCCTCAGCGCGGCTCGGACGCCCCCCACGGCGGGGATGGAGGTGGTGTCCCGGCACAGGGGGCACACGATGGTCGAATCGGTTTCGGTCCTGGACTTCTGGTTCTGGTTCTGGGGTTGAGCCAGGATCTGGAGGCAGGTCTCGCAGAAGCTGTGTCCGCACCGGAGCCGCCGCGGACACCGGAGCCCCGCGTTGAACACCAGGTAACAGATCCCGCACTCCAGGTCTGAGCACATGCCGGTCCGTGGGCTGGTCTGGGTCTGATCCGAACCGGTACGCCTTCACATCTGGTGTCCGCGGGGATCTGCCTGGGTTTATACACCCTGGAGGAGGAAGTGAGGAGGAGGAGGAGGAAGAGGAGGAGGAGCGGCTCCGTTCACCGGTAACAGTTTGGCCCAAATACCATGTGAGTCACGGAGCTCAGAATGTGACTCAACCCACGTACTGTGAACTGGTGTGGACACTAAACACCAGTGTTTATCTGACATGGGACCGGAAGTTCAACACAGTCACCGCAGAAGGTGTCAGGTGTCCATCAGACTGGACCAGAACCCTTAGAAACTTTTTTTTTTTTAAGAATTAATGTACCCTCCTGACAACCAGCAAAGTAAAAAGTTTTATCTTTTGATCAGAAACTGCATAATGTAACAGTTTTTTCCGATATATTTATATTTTTGTTTGTTTATTTATAGTTTTTATGGAACGTCCTTTGCAGTGGACAGTATTTTCAAAGTAAAAGCATGAAACTTCTGTCCCCTTCAGAGGACACAAATGTATTGCTGGGTGTCAGGATTCTTCAATAGAACATATAAAACAAAAAATCTTCATCCTCTGTATCACTTTTTAATCTAGTTGTGACATTGTCAGAGGCATAAATAAATATTCTGTATCATAACGTAACTGACACTGTGTGAGTACTTGGACTTTTACACTTTAAAGCACATTTTAAAGTACTTTTACTTAAGTAAGATTCTTGATGTAGTACTTCTACTTTTACGTGAGTAAATATTTTGCAGATTATTGGTACTTTTACTTCAGGGGTTTTTTTTGTTGGTTTTTTTTTTATCATTCATAAATTCCATAAACATTTCACCAAACCTGTCAATTTTTGTGAACTTTTGAGCACGTTTATTCCTCCAAATGTGAGGTTATTTATGGTTTGTTCATGCAGTTTTTAATCTTTTTTAATCTTATGTTACAGCAAAACATCAACACTTTAAAAAAAAAAAAAAAGATTAATTTTTAGTTTAATTTTTAGTTTAATAAAACATCCCCTCCCCCTCATCAGTGGATTTATAGTAACAGAGTCCAGACAACAGTAAATAATGTTATAATCAGATATCAAATAAAAGAGATAAGAGTGTGAGTAAAACAGTTAATAAGGTCAACGGCTGACATTATTTACGTCATTGAAGAAATGTAAACACAGGGTCTAGATCTGCTCCAACACATTCCGTCTGTCATCATCAGTGTCGACCGGAGTCTGTCCAGATGGAAGGAGTTAGAAAATAATATGAAAACTGGGACGAAGAAAAACAAAAGCGATGGAGAAGAAGATTAAAAATGACAGGAATAAGAACAAAAAAATAGGAACAAGATGAAAACAGTCTATCTATCTATCTATCTATCTATCTATCTATCTATCTATCTATCTATCTATCTATCTATCTATCTATGACATGAAAACAGTGTAAACATAAGGAAAGTGACGAAGAAAATGAATCAAAATGACATAGAACTCATTGAATTGTTACTTATTTATGATTCGTTATCATTTTCCTTGTTTGTCATTTCAAGTATTTCATTTATATTTTAATTATCATTTGTTTTACTTTAAGGAGGAGGGTCTGTAGGCCTATAAGACTAATACACTTCTCCTGCACTGTGTTTTTTTTTATTTAATTTACGTCACTTTTGTAGTTTGTGTGATATAAATAAACAAATAAACAAATAAAAAGTCATGTTTAGACTTGTCTTGGTTTCGTCCTACGGGCCTACGTGTGATTCTGGTTCTGCCTCCTTCAGTTGGAACAGCTGGAGTGAAACACCTCCTCAGTGACTCTCGGTGGGTGTGTCCATGGTGACGTGGGGGGGGGGGGGGGGGGGGGGGGGGGGGGGGGGGGGGGGGGGGG